>CM060952.1:153263118-153395618 GCA_030765055.1 Mantis religiosa | reverse complement strand
AGTAACATGATACCAAAATAATACATACACGATCACAGTATATTATTCAAGGAACTTTTTATGACAGTCGTAAATGTCGTCTACTTAACTCATAGGTAATATAACATTTGGAACACTATATTTGTTTCTCCTCGTAACATATAATCCATGAAGAGTAACTTTCCAAAGAAGTGCACATTCAGGTGAATCTTCCCTTGAAAGGTTGTACTAGTTTACTTTGTTTAATCTGGTCTCTTTCTAGCTGTAGAAGCTTACTGCGTTGGCAAGCTAAAAATTTCTGAAGGAGTCAAAGCTTTCAAATAATCAGCTATCTCATATAGCTCTTATAAGTTTTACTGCAGCACTAGTACACGCTACTCCTAAAATTCCAAGAAGTATTTTTTAGGAAAAGACAGGCAGGAAGTTATATTTGAAAGCTTTTTGTAAATATGTTAATGCAATTAATTTGTAAAACCATTAACTAAACCGAGACTTAAATTTAATCCTACTATTTCAAAATTATTATATAATAGGATAAGAATACAGCTACAGTTTATAATGTTTCAATGTAATGCAACGCATGTAATGTTACTCTGCAATGGGGACGCAGTTAATGTTCAATAAACTAAAAAAGAGGCAGGCAGTCAGGCATATGTGTGTTTGTGTGACCAAATATATAACTTAAAATTAGATTTCTCCCCATTTTAAACTCTTCGAAGTTTTTGCAAGAAAGTGGAGGCTCCTGAGATGAAATTTCTGAGACAGGTGGTAGGTTATAGACTCATAGACAAGAAAAGAAACGAGGATTAGAAGAAGATTGGAAGTTGAGAGTCTAAATGAAACAATCATTGCATAAGGCAACAATGGCAAGATCATGTGCAGAGAATGGCCGAAGGCCATACACCACAAATAGTATACAAGTATAAACCTGTAGGTAGAAGAAATGTTGGCAGGCCACGAATGAGATGGTCCGATCAATTTCCTTGAATTTGGAAAGGGCCACAATACTTATACCGTTATGATGATGATGATGATGATGATGATGATGATGATGATGATGATGATGATGATGATGATGATGATGATGAACTAAAGAGTCAGACACAATCGACGTCATCAAATTCTATTTTGAAGGTAGAGTAGAGCCTTCGCATACCATCCTCAATCCTTGAATCACAAATCCAAGCGAGGTACGATTCAAATTTTAATCGTAATTATTAGTCTCACAGCACCTATATATGTTACTTAAAATAGTATCTGCATTTAACATAGTGAGCTCATTTTCAATTCAAAGGAATTTTTTAGACTATTAATTTTTGCAGGCAATGTATATTTGGTAAAATGTTAATACCAACTGCTTCAAACTGCTACTGCTATGATATGTTATACCAATAGTTTAAATGGAAATTATCAAATTCGGAAGTTCTTATGTTAATGCACTTTATACTATTAAAAACCAGTAATTTCATATTTCAGGATTTTAAAACGACCAGCTCCCATTAAAGAGCTACAACAATTTTGGAAGGTGTCTTACACCGTCTTACAAACAAGGTATAGTAATAATAATGGTAATAATAATATATAATAATAAAAATGAATAAATAACAATAACAAAATAAATAATAATTAATAATAATAACAAATAATAATAAATAATAACAACAACTAGCTGCAATTCACGGTCTGGATTTTTATTTTAAAAGTGCTTCACTTCTACTTCCTTTAGTACTATATTCCTGGTTTATTCTTGTTGTTGCTCTTCAAAATGCTTACCAAAGAGTTTCCTTTGAGAGGTCAGACATGTGAGTCGCTATCAAATTTGCAGGATGAGGGATTGATATAGGTAGTATTTTCTTTATAATTACTTTTACTAAAAGCTGAAATAAGTAAATAAGTGAGTAAAAGAAAATAAATAGTATTTTAGACAAGTAAGCGGTATCATTTATAAGATAAAACTTCCTACTTTCTTCCCCAATATGAGCATTAAGTACCGGCGAATTTTAAGACAATTCCAGAGAAAATAACAGCAGCATACTGAACCTAGCCGTGACAATAGTATTACGTACACAGGAAATTGTGTGGTAATATGTTTTATTCTGTTAGCTTTTATAAGTCTTTTTCTAAAAATTAAGAATTGGATATGTTTCAGAAAGTAAAGTTCAAAGGCAATCCAAGCATGTATTACGTAGGTATGTGAATTTCCAAGATTATCTAATAGTATCCAATAGTATTTTATTCGTGGTATTAAATTCATTTCCATTTATAGTTTATACACTAGATAGAGCATACTTATTATTAAATAGGAATTGCAATGCAATGAACGCATCTGCATTCCATTAAAAATTTATTCAAACACCAAACAAATCGGTACTAATATATCAAAATATATTAGTAAATATATTTTAAGAAGTAAAAAAATTCCAAATTTTGCTTTGTATATGTGTCCGGCACAGTATTCTAACAGAGAACCGCAACCACTTCCTCCATTAGTTAAGATAAACTACATCCAGGATTTAATAGCTGTAACAGCTATAAAAATTATGGAATCGTCATATAAACCACAGCATTACGTAATGTTGGTATCTCAATAGTCGTATTTTGAGTTTCCTATCCTCCTTCCTTCTCTTATTTTTAAACCAAGTACTCATCTAATTATGACGTAAAAATAACTACCGGCCGGTGAACTACATAAGTTCCGTTTATCCTTTTTCCTGTAAAACGTATACTTAATTCACACATTTACTAACTGCTTACTGTGCTATAAGTACCCTAAGTCCTGGAATTTATAGCTTAGACCACTACTAGGTCAATTAATGTGTTTTTCTTTCACATACGCGGTATGTAGGAAAGATTTGGAAAGGTACAGTGAGACTGAAGAATTCAATACCATATCCTGGATTTCATACACGGATCTCCCGGACTCTGTTCGGTCTCCTAGTAGTTTCCCGGAGAAAATAAAGAATTAAATAGCATGTTAACATGTTAATTCTATGGTTGCATCAACCGAAGGAGACCGGAAGATCCGTAATTCAAATCCTGGCTATAGCATTGATTTTTTCAGTCTGACTCTGCCTTTACAAACCGTATTCTACACATGGCTAATGTGATAGAACAGTAGTTTCTAAACCAATATTTACTTTATATGTGTAATTTCATATATAAACAACTTCGGAAACTGGTTGAGTCAAACTGCTACTATCCTATTATTAAATGAAATTAAAATGTAAAACAAGCATAAGAGAAAAATATATGGGATTGTTGCTATAGGAAATCACAGCATATAAAATTTGAATTTATTTATACAACTTGCTATTCAATGAACACCATAGAGTATTGACGAGGAATACCTGCAATGAAAGTTAAGTATGACGTACGAAGAAACAAACGCTGAGGTACGAATTAAAAGGTAGTGGAGGTTTTAACAAGACGTGGTCTGGCAGGAAATGATAAGATTACTTGCAAGCGGAATTTAAAATTCATTCAACACTGAGATTCCTGTGAAACAGAAATAATTGAACACACAGAATTTATTGAACACACAAATCTGGTATTCAGTTCAGAAAGTAAGCAACTTTCTAAATGGCTATACCTAATGTTTGAGTTAGTTTTTCGTCAGGGAGAAAACCATCAGAACTCCTTTACTATCTTTACTACGTATGATCCGTAGGGGAAGTATAGCTTTGCACTCAAGAATTCCATATAGAGATATATGTTTTAGAAATCCCTGAATTAAAAAATTAGATTATAGAAAAGAAGGGTTCTTTTTTTTGTAATTTACGTCCGCCCCAGCGTTAAGTTATATCGGACGGTGAATGAATTGGGTTAATGATGCTCAAATAAGTGCAGGGTCCATGGAGCTTAGAGTTACCCGACATTCGTTTTGAAGGATAAGGGAAAAACCCGGGGAAAACCTTATCCAGGTAACTCACCCTGACCGAGATTCTAACTCGGGACCTCTTGAACGTGAGGCAGACATGCTACCATCTACGCTACCGAGGCGGGCAGAAAAGAAGCTGTATGTGCATCCGTGTTCATCTTCCATGGTATAAGCACAACGATCTGGATGTCGGTGGAGGAAGATGGATTTCCTTCCAGGCGTAAAAATTCTTAGCATGGCTTCCTTCGAAGGGGAAGTAAAGTCGGTGTTCTTGTGACGTACATTTTTGAAACGTTAACTTAAAGAATGGTAAAGAGAGAATAGACTGATAAAGTGGAGAATAGAACGCTGAGAATCGCATCAGTTAAAGAGGATTCATAAAGTAAAATGCAATTACAGTTTTGTATGTGTGAGATGTGTGAGAGAGTGAGTGCAGTATAACTCAAAAAAGAAAGTTCATTAAATGCTAAAATTTTTATACAAGTTCATTTTACATGGATGTGACACGAAGCTTTTCAAGAAGGTCTCTTAACACCAACTAACTTTTGTATGAGACAATTTTCAAAATACGTAAAATATGAAAGCTCTGACTCAGAATATGAATAAACTGTTCACGAAATCGTGATCCTAATCAATTTATAAAAAGACTTTCATCATTTCTTATAAGTGGAGTTTTTATGTTACAAATTATACATTTGTATAAATTTTAAGAAAATTTAATTTTGTCAAAAATGGCTCTCACGGTTTTGATTAAAATATTGTCACGGAAACAGGCATAAGAGTTTCGGCACAAATAAGAAAACAGTTTCAGATAACGAGCTTGCATAAGCAGATAAACATAGCGCTTGAGATAAAAGACTTACCGAAACAAACAAACTGAGATAAATGGAAATTTCTGGTAATATCTTTATTATTTGGTTTCTTTATTCTTCCGGAAATATCTCGAATCTAGAATTAGGTATTTAAGGACGTGACGGCTCGCAAAGTGAGTTAGTTGTGAAACAGTGTTGTGAAATGAGAGACAGCCAGCTGTGTTATTGTAACGAGAGCTAAGGATGTAATCTGCTGTCACGGTTTGTTATTGTGATGGACCTTGGTAGACTGATGGTGTCTGTAACGCAATGCTGCTGTAATCTATAAGAGTATTTGTACGAAAATAAAGGAGATTTTTAATTTCTGCAACTCGGCCTTTTAATTCTACGAACCCACAAAGTCACAATATCTTGGACTGAAGCAGACTTTACTGAGGAGATTTGAAACAAAGGTACAAACTTGTTCTATTGCCCTATGCCCACAAGTGAGGGGACAGAGGGTGGCCATCCCAAGCAGCCACGACAATGCAGAAGGCAGGGTCCGAACACTTTAGCATATGGAAACTTCTAGGAAAGCCAGGAAAACGAACATCCTAATCTCTGTGGTTCGGAAGCTGTCCCATCACGAGACAAGGTTTGGAGAGAGTCCTATATGAGGAGGAAATTTTACCCAGAACGTATCACCTTGCCATGCAACGCCGAGACAGCCGCCGGCACTTCTAACCTGAAGGAGGCCACCCGATTAAAGAAGATGTAAAATGATAATGTAGTTGAAATGGACCTAAGGTAATTCGAGTGATGTAATTAAACTACGCAGCATTCGCCTGAAGACCCGAGAAAACCCAGAAAAAGTCATGAGTCAGGTAGGTTGGCCACGGCAGTCGAACCTGGATGTCCCGAATGCGGGCCACAGAAGAAACTGCCTGAGCCATTCCGCTCGGTAAAATATCCTATATTTAATAAAGTTTAATGACATATGAAATGCAGATATGTCTTATATTTTTATTAGCCCTTTTTATCCTGGATAACATTTGCGTACATCGGAAATCTTAAGAAATAGACAAAATCTTACTGAAAAACAACAATCTTAAAAAACACAATTTGTGTCAAATACAATTTTTCTGAACATTTCTTGTTATTTGTCTGAATTTTCCAATGCTTATACTTCTCTCAAATGGAATGTTATTAATTTTTTATCTCTTGAACACGCAACATCACATAGCGAAGGGCTCTTAAGCGATTTAAGTACCGCTTAAAGCCTACTGCATTCCCATATTCCACTTTGCACCTACAAACTGCTAAGATAATTTCTGCAAATGGTTATCTCGACAAAGAGGATGTAGATAGAGAAATAAAGGTTTGTAAGATTAGTTTGTACAAGAGTAGGGAACGCAATGACTGCACACATAGGTAATAATTTTCATTTTCGAAACAAGTTTTTTCAGAAACCTATTTCTGCGCCTAAATATATTTTTAATTTCGTAATAACGTTCCTAGTCTTAAGATGTGAGATATTAATACGTGTTTTCACATAAACATTGCTATAGGTAATCTTCATGTAGCAGGACTTACATTATCTATGGAAATCCAAGGAGTACATAATGCAACAGGTAAATGGCGGTTATATTAATGTTATTGTTGGTGCTCATCCCACATTTACTAACGGTTTGCAGAATTAAATTTTCTCTCACTTCTAAATGTTTGAAAGAAAATTTTCTACTTCTGCGACAAATATTTAAACGAGTTCTATCCCTCTGCATACTTGATAGGGTCTCTCTTCTGGGATTTATATATTCTCCCTGGTTGCACAAAACTTTACGCTGTTTCTTACTTCCTTTGTTTTCTTTCTAAATGTTCGTTTAACCCCTTAACAGTCCACGTCTGCTACTTCTGAGTTACTTCTCTAACAATGCTTTCAACTCTGTTTGAGCATCGCTTTCTGATGCTCATTGCTGTTGTTCTGCTATTGTACTTGTTTATTAACCGTTTATCATACATACTTTTCTTGTTCAATATTCACCTACAATAATCTTACTTTACGAATGTTAAATTCAACTCAACACTTTGTTATACAGATTAAGTAACAATTAAAATCTGAATAAAGCAATTAAGAAAAGAAACCTTACATATAACTTTTTATTGTCATTGACGTTACCGCATACATGCATTTCACAGATGTTCTTCATTTTTTCTTCTTTGACTTCCTTTACGTCATTTTATTTTTACAAAATTTGCTTCCTCAATATTTTTATCATTCTTATTTAGTTAACGAATAGTGACCATCATTCAAATGTGTGCATTGTTTTACGGTGTTCCGGTTTGAAGCTCAACACAGCATGGATAGTAATTATAAGAAACAAAACGAATTGAGGAAACGATATTGGATTTGAAGCACTCCCCGTCAAATAAAGTATCCGATTTGTCTTAAGGAAATAGCATGAATATGATTGAAGTTTTTAGTAAAGAATACTAAATTGAATAATTTCATTCGGGTTGTTCCTGGATTATTCTCATATAAGTTAAAAAAAGGTGAGAAATACTGCTACCACCATTATTATTGTAATTTACGCCCTCAAACGTTAAGTTATATCGCACGATGAATGGAATGGACGAAATGATGCTTAATGATCCAAGGGTCCATAGAGCTTAGAGTTTCCTGATATTCATCTTTGAGGGTAAGAGAAAATCCCGGAGAAAGCGTATCAACGTAACTCGCCCTGACCGAGATTCGAACTCGGGACCTCTTGAACGGAAGGCAGACACGCTACCATCTACGCTACCAAGCCGGGCATTTTGTGGTTGCTACTGTAGCCACAATGTGATACAGGAGGACCTCAATATAATCCTATCGATAAAAGATATTAACATACTGGATTTGATATTGTACATATATAGGCTTAAATGAAACCGCGAATAAAAAGTAAATGGTAACAGCGTTATAAAAAATATCTGAAAACTTATTGAAAAATTAAAACCGATAGCCGCGAATATCTCAGAAATAGTTAATGACACAACACTGGGTTTGAGATGGGTAAATGGTTTGTTTTAACATGTGTACACTTTTCCTTGAATTACATTGTCTATCCCTTATCCAACAATTATATAAAATTATACACAAGAACAGGTGTTGACAGGCTACTTGCAGAAAATTCAATATATACAAGGTAAATACTTTTAAACACATGACTGTTTAACCAAAATCGATATGAAAAATTCTTGGGTAAATAAAACTCAGGAAAATGTTATGCATGAGCGGTGAAACTTTACTGAAACATATTCTTGACACATCAGTGGAAGATACTGAACTAAAATAGAACGCCCTTTTTGACCTTTCATTTTAAAATTACAATAGTTTATTCTTTTCTCATGCACGCACACGCAATATCTTCTTAGAGGTAAATATGTGTTTTTTTTTTTAATTAGGTTGAGCAGAAAATATGTATTTCCAATGAAATGTGAAAATATCTGTTTTCTATGGGTAAGTGACAAAGAAAGTAAAAGGAAGGTGAAAGGAAAAGAAAACGGTCTCTTGACGATATAAGACGTTTAAAGTGGAAGTTCTTGATTGCAGGTCACAGACTCTATCGTCTGCACAATCCTGTTCTTTA
The DNA here is from genome assembly GCA_030765055.1 of Mantis religiosa. Classification (NCBI taxonomy): domain Eukaryota; kingdom Metazoa; phylum Arthropoda; class Insecta; order Mantodea; family Mantidae; genus Mantis; species Mantis religiosa. The sequence goes on along the minus strand of CM060952.1, from coordinate 153,387,342 downwards.
GTTTTGTTTCTTTTAAATAAAAGAAAATTACAAGAATATCGTTGCTTTAGTTTTCCAGTACGTAGTGCGCAGAAGGTTACCGATAAATGGATGTTGAATGTTTAAATATTTGTAAGTATACAGTTTAGCAAGGGTCATCGGTCACGAGAAACAATGGCAGCGCTAACTAGGCCACAGTTGCAGCTGCAAGCCTAGCCACAAGAGCGAACATTCGAACGTAGCCCAAATGCCCAATAGTTGTAGGTATCTAGCCAAGGACAACGAGCTGACCTTTTACTATTCGAATTTTTTCTGCATTCTTAATTTTTCTATTCGTTTCCTACCAATGGGCTTTCGACTAGGTCTAATTCCGAGGTAGCGTTCCCACTCGCCTTGCCTTGAGGACGACAGTTTGACTTCGCCCTTTAACACACCTTGCTAAACGATATATGCTGCTTGCACCAAAACGCTCCTAAATGCAGCTGTCCTTGTCAATCCTCACTTTAGCTTCATAGCTGGTAATAAACCTTATACGTTATTTATTATTCGACTAGCACTTTATAGCTGAATTGCTATAAACCTAACTACTGCGCGTCAAAACTTTCCACAGCCTTCTTCCTTGAATACGACGACATCGGAATTTCACACAGAAAACTGGTGAAAATTTAGGGAATGCTTCCAGCTTGAATACAACTAGGGAATACTTGCCATACCTAAGTAACGGAACAGGAGTTACCAGCGCATTTGGGGTTCGACTCGCATTAGACCGTCCATCTATCCTTGGGTATCTTTCTGGTTTCCCTGGTCGGCAGGAAAATACTGGTGCGTATTTCTACTTCAGCAATATTTCGCTGTTTCACATTTCCTCTTATTTCGTTTCATTCTTTTTGCAGGGTAGAAAGGCAGTAAACGGTGCTGGACGGTGGTCTGCCGATATGTTTTTTCACTCCTGATACATAATATCATAACCAAACTTATCTTACCGTTGGTTTCCTGGAGACTGCAAGGAAAGTTTGCTCCGAAAACATTAGAGACCCCCTCTACGATGCTCCTATTACAATTAGATCTAGCCGCCCTTTGTATTTCCCCTATTATCCTTTTCTCCCAAAGGCTTAGTAGCTGCAATATAATTGAAATGCACCGTCATTTATAAGCACTATCGAGTGCGGCTCCGTGGTGAGGGGACGGCGCAGTGAAACAGTTCACGAGTCAGTGAGTGGTTAGTTGGATTGTGGGAGTTGTTATGTGAAGAAGTACGTCGGTCTCCAACAGTACCGTGAATTTCAAGCTCCGTGGTGAGGAATCGGCTGCGGTGTGAACAGTGCAGTGAAGCTGTTCACGTGCAAATACCGGAGTTGCGTTTTTTGTTGTTTTAATTTTCGTCTTCCAACGTTAAGTCATATGGGGCGATGAATGAAATGGTTGAAATGATGCTCAAATGAGTCCGGGGTCGATGGAGCTTAGAATTACCTGACATTTGTCTATCAGGATAAGGGAAACCTCTGGAGAAAACCTTATCCAGGTAACTCGCCCTAACCGAGATTCGAACTCGGGACCTCTTGAACGTGAGGTAGACACGCTACCATCTACGCTACCGAGGCGGGCAGGAGATGTGTTTAGAGCTCCGTATTCATGAGGGATAAAAGTCACAGAGTTTACTAGCAACTGCAACAAAAACATAAAGAAATACTAAACAAACATGTTGAAACTATGTATCTGTGCCAAAGAGAAGGTGATAGCAACTTAGCATAGGGCTAACAATTTTACTGACAAACTTTGTCTGTTATGCTTTTGTTATAATATTAACCGCGACCTGTCGCACTTTTACGAGGACCATTTAATCATGGCTGTCTATGGGACTGCGACGCCCTCCTAGTCTACATATTGAGGAGGACGGCTAAACACGCCAAGGCAAGAGTTATAGCTTAAGAAACTAAAGCCTGTATAGAGCTAATTACTGCATTATGTATATTTTTAATAACTTGAAAACAGTGATGCAGTTCAAGAAAGTTTCCATTAGAGTTAAAATGCTTCAGGATTGTTCAAAAACTTATAACTGTATTACAATATATGAAACTTAATTTTGTCCTTATATATTGTTGCACGACCTACTAGCAACAAAAGTTACGTCGAAATAAAAATGAGATTTTCTTATATTAATTTGGTCATTAATTGCGAAGTAGTTTATCCTCTTTATAAAATATGCCAATAATTTAGCTTCGGTATTTAAACGTTTTTAGAGAACTAATGTTGGTATAATAATTGAACGAATAATTTCTATTTTCAATTTTTTGTAACAATGAACTTCCATGTAGAAAAATTCTCTCACTTTTATTGTGTGTAATGACTTATGAACTTCGCTTCTTTACAATACATTCTATAAAATTATATAAGGACTGATAACGACAAAAATATCCACTTCCTTTTCTGATGGACTCTTAATTAGATTTGATAGTTCGATACACTAGTCTTTTACAAAAATCGTGAAAGTGGCATGGAGCGTATCAGTTTTAAATTCTATTATTCCCTCACTCTCTACCTCTCCTGCACACACACTCACGCACGCACTCACGCAAACACATATTCTATATCATATTCTCTTTTTGTGCGCACCTTAGGTAATACATGATTTTATAAAAACGTATTATGAAAAATGGCAAGAAAACGATTTTCTTGGTGATAATATGGTCAATTTGTACAGTGTAATATGCGTAAAATTTAAACAAAATTACATACAAAACTGTAACTCTTTTTGTATTGTTATACTACTATAATTAAGCGATAACGAAAATTTATAGAACTTCTCATACATTAATGATATCGAAAGTTTAAATATAATCGAACCCTTGCCCGCCTTGGTAGCGTGGTGGTAGAGTGTCTGCCTCACGTTCAAGAGGTCCCGAGTTCGAATCTCCGTCAGGGTGAGTAACCTGGATAAGGTTATTTCGGGGGTTTTCCCTTATCCTGATAGACGAATGTCGAGTAACTCTAAGCTCCTTGGACCTTGGACTCATTTGAGGATCATTTCACCCATTCCATTCACCGTCCGATTTGACTTAACGTTGGAGGACGTAAATTACAACAACAACAAAAAATCGAACCCTTTATAAATTTTGAACTTCTAAATGTATTTATTCAGGATGTAAACAAAAAAACTTAATTTTAAACAAGATATACCTCTTCTGAGCCGAGCACCATAACAAAGAGAAAAATAATTATGATGCAAGATTTTAAGCAAGATATTCCTCTTCTAATCCCATTACATTTGTAAAGATAATTATAATGCCAATGTTTGTATTTTCCAAGTGACAGCAATGTTATATACTAAGTGTCATCAAAATGACACAAAAGTGTCATCCACTGTTGCTTTAAAGTATCACACATATGAAACAATAATTTGAAAAATGCATTTTAAACACGATTTAAATTACAATAACAATTTAAGTTGACGTTATATTTTACATATATGCCAATAGATATTATACATCATGTACAATAATCCATCTTTGGGTGTTTTAATGTCGTTTACTACTTATCTGTTTATGGTTTGGATTTACTCTGTTAGCATTGCTTTCTAAAAGTTGTATACTTGCATATGAAGTAGGACAGATTCTTAATCTGCTGAAGGACAAAACATCCAAGAAAATACTAAAAAGTAACAATTCTTTAATAAGTATGCCTTTATAATTTTACCCTCAGCTGATTTTTAAGGCAAATTTTCAGCTTTTCAGCTGCTTTTCGTTTAGTATCATTATTGACATTACTATGAATTCTAAGGAAACGTGTTAAATTGCGTGGAATATATTTAATAACCGAAATACGCGTAGAGCTGTTAAATTTCATAAAATAATTCCAGAATATTTTTTTCAGTTTCTTTTTACCAAATACCTTCAGAACCATAATTATCTCTGTAAATGAAGACATTCCTTTTATAGACAAACGAAAGAAAATGAGGTGTTAGTAAATGACCCGTTTATGCATTAATTACCTTACTGCCTAATTAAATGGAATAAGGGAAATAAAGTGCTTACTCACATTTCATGGCGTCTAATTTAGTAATATGGAAAACTTATTCGTGTGTAAAATGGCATGCCTTGTTTAAACATTTTCCTCCATAGAACAGAATACTAATTTAACATAATGAAGTTTGAGGTATGACGCTCCTATCGTTGAGTGCTTGGTCAAAGATACATTTTGTTCACGCTGGAAGATATAAAATGTGTGGATGACCTGTGAAAAGAAATGTCATTGAGATGACGGCACTGATTTTTCACACAGTGATCCATTCTGTTCGGAAGTGAAGGCTGTATTCCTCGGAAGATGAGTTTTGGATGTGTTTTATACCTACACGTTGTTTGCCATAAATCCCTACAACAACACACCTGGTACAGGCCAGGGGGAGTCTTATAACTATGTAGGTGGAAAATGCAGTGCGTCCTCGTTACCCGTTTCACTAATACAAGTATTTATTCGGGTTGCAGGTCACAGCCTATAACACCATTTATTACGCCAAAAAACATTTTACCATAAAAGTTAAAGCTAGTAATGAAATAACTAAAACAAGGACCACATCACTTGACTATTATAAAATGTCTGAGAGGATATTGAAACGTCGACAGCTGATATGGAAATATATTAATCTTATAAAAATTGTTTAACACAAATAATACATCTGAAGGAGCGCAACGTAATATTGTCTGTATGTATAACTAACCAGTGAATGACGTGTACAGCCTATTAAATCTACTTACTCTGTTCCCTGGCAGGAATACTTATTGTGACTAATACAAAGGGAATTACTGCGTAGGGTACTAGAGCGTTTTTCCTTGATTCCCTGTATCCAGAATGCACTCAGGCTCGATCCCACCCATGGGGGTGTGGATTTTAAGTCCCGAGTATAGGAGCGGTGCCCACACAGCATCGTGAGATCGAGGAGCTGCGCTGGTTGCGTAGGCGAACTTTCCGACTGGGGGTGTCCCGTATCATTTGGATGATCGCCCAACTCTACATTGTGTGTGAGCGTGAGGCCCGCAGTCAGGTTGACAAGCTCAGGTTCCTTTGGGCTGTTATGCCATATATTATGTAATAGAAAGCAAACATCAAAGTAAACTTCTAGGTGTATGCAGGCATGGGAGGTGTAGTAGACAAATTCAACATTCCACTGAATATTACAAATAGAAAATGCATATTATTGTCCTAATAAATACATATATTAATTGGCGCGTTATATGTATAGATTGATACTCAATGTATTTTATCTTTTGCCTTTATCTACTTGTAAGTGGGGGAAATATTGCATCGTACCTAACAATTCGAATGCTAATTTCAAGAAATTAAAGTTTTGGTGTACAAAACAACACTTTTAGAAACAGGGTTTGAGTGTGTATGTGAGCGTCTGAACAGCATTAAAAAAAAAAAAAAAAAAACAAGAAAAAAATTCAGGACATTTAAATATCTAACTAACACTCCTATTTAAGTTCCGAATTTCACAAGACACAGAGAATTTCAAGAAAAGGTTTCCACCATCCCAGAAAGCGCTTTACATGGGAAAAATATTTTTGTTATTTTGAATTTATTTTATTATTTTTATTTAAACATTTTACTTAACTTGTTGTTTTCTCGAAATGTCTCTTAACGATTTTTATGATTCTCCCAAAGGTTTGAGCTAATTATGGGAAATTGAAATGAATATCTTAAATTTTCTGAGTGCATACCTGAGGCCTTTTGCCTAATTAGTAAAAAGCAAATAATATACATCGTGTTAAAGCATACATTTGCGTTAAACAGGGGTATTTTAGTCCATTTAAACCATTTCCAAAATATTAGTTTTAGTTTAAATTCTCAAAATGGTAAACTGCTGTCAGCTTTTTCTCGTGGGAATGCAAACAGAATGGAATTTCAAACAACTGGGGACAGGCTATTTAGAAATTTGACTCAAGATAAGTAGAGCTAACGGAAGGCTCACTAAGGTATATAGGTATATATCAACATTTACGTGTCATTCTTGTGTCTTATCTAGAGGCAACATTCCGTGATCTTTGATGTGGCTTTTGCTAGATAGAGTCAACATGAAAAATTTAATGCCATGGCCGAGGTTTGAACCACGGATCCTCTGGTTTCCGTCCAGTCGCTAGTACCCATTGAGCTACCATGGCCAACTTGCCATCATTTCAAGTTGACTATCAAAAACCTTAGCCTATATACGGCTAATGTAAAGAAATTATAAATTTCCATTAATTAACTAAAATGAGAATTTAATGGTCGGCAATTTGGCTATGGTATTTCAATGGGTTAAAGCGACTGGACGGAAACCAGGAGAACCGTGATTCAAATACGGGCCGTGGCATTGGATTTTTCATGTTGACTCTATCTATCAGAAACCTTAGCCTATATACAGCTAGTGTGAAGAAATGATAAATTTCCATTAATTTGATATGGATGCCAACTTTCTGAAAATAATTCAACCACGTATTTCCAGAAATTCTCAGATTATTTCTCAAGCTATCAAAGAGTCTATCAAATATTTGAATTGATTTATTCTGAAAAGTAAATTAAAGCATATTAAATGATATGTCCGGGGAGGAAATATGCCAGAAAATAATAGGAAAAATTAAATTTTGAATCAAGTGAAATATTCCCCCCCCCCCCCCTCTTAAGTGAAAGTAAGGAAAACAATTATGTATTTAAAAACTGCCAAGGAAGATCCTAGAGTAGAAGAAGCAACTGGCAGCTGGACATCTTCACTATTACATAGCGAGAGACAGGCAAATCGAAGAAGTGCTTGACGTACAAGATCCTTGAACACGAAGAGGACTTTTTCATTATCCTATAGCTATCTCTTTTCGGTAACCTCGTTACAGGCTCACGCTCTCATGTCAGGATATTTACGTTCGTGCTGCTACTGCATAGAATTCGAACCCAGTCCTTGAGATGGGAGGTAACTCAAGGTAAGGATAATTGCCTGCTTCGAGGCTTGGATGAACACATAGGTCGGCCTCAATTTAAAAGGAGAGAAAGAGAAAGACCTGTGTAATATCTTCTGGCATATAGAATTCATTCCTTATTTCTCATGCTTCTTACTAATGCCATAAATTAGAGTGAACAATACAGAATAAACGACATGAAGTAAATCTTGTTACCTCTTAAGGATTCTTGCTACAAACATGGTGTAAATGTTTGTATGGTACATCAACGTATCTTTAGTAATGCCCATCGCTACCTGCTTAGAATTATAGGTAGGTGCTGCTGTTACAACCCCCTTTCTAAAAAGGATTTGTAGCTTAATGCATTTGAGAATTATGTAAAGTAATAAGAACGTGCAGCCAAAATGTTTTTAGGGCATTCTCACGAGGTTGAAATTAGACAACATCTGAGTATAGACAGAAAGCAAAATGTGTGTACTCTAACTCAGTATGAGAAATAATACGAATACTAAAATTGTATAACAGCAATTATGAATGGGAGTGATTCGTATCAAGACAAAATCCAGACGTATAAAGGCAGGAACTGAACCGACAACCTGTGAGTGAATGCAAGTGTGAATGCAGAGTAAGAAGATTCATAAATTTTATATTAATTCTGAGGTTCTGCATTTCTTGTTATTTCATTACTTGTTATATTCTGTAAAGGATTCTTATTTTATTATTAGTTATAAAATAGAAAATATATGGTGTAGTTACGCAAGGCGTCTTATTTACGTTGCCTCAATGTAAACAAAACAGAGGCCGATTTATGCCACTTAATACGAAAATATTAAGTAAAACAAATGGTTGAGATGGAAGATTAAGGGCAATGATGAACAGATAATAATTTAAATTATAATTTAGTTGATATAGGTTTTTCTTTAATTTGTACAAAAAAATTATGAATTTGTTTTTATATTTAAGAAGCTAATTTAGAAATATAAGCTTGAGTAAAGTTAATCAAGTGACATTCATTTAAACAATACTGAAGAAATTAATAGTCCACATCTGCTAATAAGCTTTGAAATATTAGACAGTACCTACACCATGTATAGGTGTGTTGTGACATTTTATGAATCCCAGTAATTGAAATTAAAATATATTAATTAGCATTAAGCCTACTACTTTAGCACTAGAGGAGTTTCACTTGATAGGACTTATAAATACAATAAATATTCATTTCATAATTAATTAAAGCATGCCGGAATTTAATTATTGTTATTATTCACAGTAATACACAATTACTTTCATGTTGTTTCTTAAAACACACATTGCAGCAAACACACTTAAATATTTGTATGTTTAAAAATGACAGCTCTAAACTTCTTTTTTATCTAGAAATTGTCTATGCCTGTAATTAAATTTTTAGTACAATTAAATTCCGCATTTTTCTTTGCTTTTCTTTTAAATGTCAATCATTCAAAACGTTTCCCCCCTTTTTTATGGATTAATCAGCAAGGTGTGTCATTAAATTAGATTGGTATTGTATTAAGAATTATCTAACTTCATTTACATTTTAGATTAGAGACGTCAAGATAAAAAGACTCGCCATACCAGGAGTGTTTCAAAAACAGATATTGCGAAATTCGTGCTTTAAGGTAATATAAAATTAATGTTTCATGTTTTGTAAATTATAGTGCACTTAAATATCGGAATAGAACATTTCAAGGCTCCAGCTCAAGGTCGAGTAGGTATTTACTAAACTAGTTTCCTTTTGAAGGCCAGCCCGAAATGCAACCGGAAAAGGGGAGTGGGTCTCTATGTACTATTGTAAATTCTTTGTACACGTGCAGCTTGCATTTAAATGCAACAGACCATTTGGAGACGCGGAGAATAAAGTATGCTTAAGTCACGAAACTTCTATTTATAATCGCATCTATTAAGGTACACATGTGCAACGCATAGGACATACGGTAAATGAAAGTACATAAATATAACAAGGTCCCTTGTGAATTCCATCTCAGAAACCTATCAAAACAAAACTATAAAACTCACTGGTTGGATAAAATATGTGAGACGCGCTTAGGCATACAAGGAAGTGCCGATCTAGAAACACGGCTCAACTTGAAGTACACCTTGTGAAGAATAGCTATCTCACTCTCGCTACCTTATTATTTGTATGACTTTACAATAAGCTTTGGGTCCGCCTCGGTAGCGTAGAGGTAGCGTGTCCACCCCCTTTTGGGGGGGTAACTTATGTCTCTTTCAACGTTAAGTCATTTCGGACGATGAATGAAATGGGTGAAATGACGCTCAAATGAGTCCCGGAGTCGATGGAGTTTAGAGTTACCTGACATTCGTCTTTTAGGATAAGGGAAAACCCCAGAAAAGCCTCACCCTCACCCTAACGGAGATTCGAATTCGGATTCTACGCTATTGAGGGGGGCGTGTCTGCCTCACGTTCAAGAGGTCCCGAGCTCAAGTCTGGCTCAGGATGAGTTACCTGGATAATTTTTTTCCGGGGTTTCACTTATCCTGAAAGACGAATGTCAGGTAACACTAAGCTTTATGTACCCTAGGCTCACTGAGCATCATTTCACCCATTTCATTCATTGTCCAATATGACAACGTTGGAGAACATAAATCTAAATGAATGATTGAATGAATGAATGAATAAATGAATGAATAAATGAATGAATACATAAACACATAAATAAATAAATAAATAAATAAATAAATAAATAAATAAATAAATAAATAAATAAATAAATAAATAAATAAATAAATAAATAAATAAATAAATAAATAAATAAATAAATAAATAAATAAATAAATAAATAAATAAATAAATAAATAAATAAATAAATAAATAAATAAATAAATAAATAAATAAATAAATAAATAAATAAATAAATAAATAAATAAATAAATAAATAAATAAATAAATAAATAAATAAATAAATAAATAAATAAATAAATAAATAAATAAATAAATAAATAAATAAATAAATAAATAAATAAATAAATAAATAAATAAATAAATAAATAAATAAATAAATAAATAAATAAATAAATAAATAAATAAATAAATAAATAAATAAATAAATAAATAAATAAATAAATAAATAAATAAATAAATAAATAAATAAATAAATAAATAAATAAATAAATAAATAAATAAATAAATAAATAAATAAATAAATAAATAAATAAATAAATAAATAAATAAATAAATAAATAAATAAATAAATAAATAAATAAATAAATAAATAAATAAATAAATAAATAAATAAATAAATAAATAAATAAATAAATAAATAAATAAATAAATAAATAAATAAATAAATAAATAAATAAATAAATAAATAAATAAATAAATAAATAAATAAATAAATAAATAAATAAATAAATAAATAAATAAATAAATAAATAAATAAATAAATAAATAAATAAATAAATAAATAAATAAATAAATAAATAAATAAATAAATAAATAAATAAATAAATAATTGAATGAATGAGTGAATAAACAGATAAATAAACAAATAAGTAAATAAGCTACGGGCTGGGAATTTAACACCTTTACCTATGACATCCTTTGTGCCTATACCCCTGGCAGCGGCCACCTGGGAGGGAGTGGTGAGTTGAAAGGATACTAAGGTTAGGCAGTCCTGAGGAGAGACAAGGGCAAGGTTCCTTACATCTGCAAATCTGTGAGCGAGTTTGAGAATTTAATCTTGCCATAGGAGATTAATGATTATAGCAATTGCATGGAAATCAGAAGATTCGTGGTTCAAATTCCGGCAATAAATTTTTCAGTCTGATTCTACCTTTCCAAACACCTCTTGGAAGTTTAATATTTTCCAGTTACAGATTTAAGCTCTCCAGTGGCACTTGTACAACTAGAATCCTCAAATCCTCAAATGTGAATTTTTGGTAAACTCTCACTAATTTTTCATGTCTGCTTTAGCTAAATGTAAATCACATAGGCAATTGTATGACTACTCAAAATATTAACGTTTTGAATATCGCAAAATAGAGAGCACATTTGCATGCTCCCACCTTGAGAACTAAGGTGCAAATACAGACAATCTGCACAAGTTATAGTCTCAAATGCATTTGTGACGTAAGGAGTTTGCATAGACATAAAGAACAGTGAAAAAAGCATGGATTTAGGCATAGAAATCCTTAATTGTGTTCGAGTTCGCTACACTCAGACGATCACCAATGCACAAAAGGTATTCAGAACAACCAAAAGTTACTGACGTAGGTAAAACGCAGTCTCTTGATTGGTCTGCACATGACAGTAAAGTGTACCAGTGTTGGGGTAGTCTGTTATCTAGTCATAGCTGAGGTCCCATAAAGGCTCAACCCTTCATTCTGGCTTTACGGCTTGGTAGTGCCTATTAACCCTACCCTGCATGACATTTTTTTTTTAAATTTCAAAAAATATATGTGGTTGAGAAGGTTCGTCAAACAATGAGAAAAATGGTTTTAAAAGTGATATAACTATTTAACTATGTTATTACTTATTTATTTTTCGTTTCCATGCATTCAGCAATAATTGACTCTTCATATGCAATACTTTTATAATAGCAACTTCAAACAGGAACTTGTTAGGATAAATACATGCTACTGATCTGGGCATATTAGGATATATATTCTTTACTTTCAATTGTTTATTGCTTATTTAAAAGCAGATAAGTTTTGGAAACTTAGAAATAATTCACTAAAATTATGCAACACAAAATGAAATTTAACATCTATTCTTCTTGTTAAAGCATAGCTCTACATTACACGTTTTACATATAGAAATGGTATATCCTTTACAATTTCCACTTTTGCAACTTTGTTGTTTTATCTAAGTGGACGGACCAATATGCAATTTGATCATACTTGATGTGACTACTCTGAAGCTGTGAACTTGTCTTGTACCTTAGCAGCTGGTTGCTCAATAAAACATTGGCTTCCCCCCCCCCTTTTTGGTAAAGTGCTAAAACCGAGTTTCAGCAAGGTTTCAGCCAACTCAATCCTGAAATTTGCTAACTGAACCTCCTTTGCTGAAGACACTGGTTTGCGAATGCTGTAACCTTGATGCTGGTGATTCCTTGTCTAATAGCTCATCGGACAGATTTTTTTTTCTAAGAAACTATTGCTCCTCATACTTCACCTTTCCTTCTTCCATAATGTATCTCGTATTTTCTTTATTTTTGCTGCATATGGTGCTTTACCTTGCACAGTGATCCAGAAGAACACTCGCTGATATCTATATTTGACATCCCTGCAGCAACTCCAGAGGTGTGTGCACTCGCCAACTACGTAGGAGAATCAGTTTCATTTGAAGTCACTTCAGGCAAGCCAGCATTTACATCAGAAACAATAATATTTAAATTTTCAGCCCAACCTTCTTATATTGCGTACTAGTATTACGAATTTAATTTTTCTTTTGCAATCTTCATTTCAGCTGTTGCGCCCATGAAGCCACGTCGGTCATGCTGTCTTCCTCCTGACCTCGTCGTTTATTATTTTGTCCTTCCTTGTCATATGTAATGTTTTAGGCTCCATTTTGGGCTGAAGGACCAAGTTTGACATTCATATAATAACACGGGTAGTACACAGCCTTCGATAACTTCTTTGTTTATACTTTGCTTTTATAACCTAACTTCCAGGATGAACTTCACATTGCAGTATTTCTTTCGTGAGTGGTTGATGAGCCCTTTTATTTCCTTTGTGGATTTGTTTAAAAAGTCTATTGTAACCTTTAAATGCTTTGGTCATATCGAGGATATGGTAACGTTTTAGCTCTTTATACTACCGAGCAAGGTGGTTCCATGGTGAAGCGTGTGACTCGAATTCGAGAGGTTGCGGGTTCATTCTTAGTCGAACACCCAGACTGACTTCTTAATTTTATACTACGAATTCCCTTCATTCCATTTCCTTATTATTTTTCAGATATACTTTCGGGGTAGTGGTAAGTGGTGGTCGTTGTCAGGAGAGAGAGGGCGTGCTGACACCCGGAATGTTAGGTAGCTATGCAGCGGGTCCTGATGCCGGGATAAACTCTCAGCACTTATTACGGACCTTCCATCGTCTCTGTGGCCATCCAACTACTTCATCTCTCATCCCTTCATGGTAGTGTCAGCCACCAAAGATTGTGTGTATAGCTCGTGATGCCATCCTTCGTTGTGCAACCTTTACACTTTACTTTTTGTAGTTTAAGTTACTGAAAGGTTTCGCTTTAGGTTTTAAATTATTTTCACACATCGGTCGGAAGTTTGTACGGCTGTTTTGTACCGAAAAGACAGTGAGGATTATCACAGAGATCTACTAATGTCCGCACTACCAAATTTGGAGCGTCAGATGTGCAGTGAATTTCACAGAGAGGAACATCTGCAAGGGCAATAGTATTTAGTGCTTCATTGCCTGCTAATAGCATTTTCAACATTTGCATAAAAACAAAATTAATGATCGTGACAGTTCATTTGTTAGGTTGTTGATGTATTTTAAATAGTGCAAAGCGTAATCGTATACGCAATATTACGAGCAATATTACATTAGTCCAACATTAGTTCCTAAACTGCCCACAACTTAAAAATAGAAATATAAAATACAAAGTCAAGTTTTAACAAGCTCTCATCATCATTCTTCGCTATCTGCATCAGATAACATTGTTTATTTTAACCAGACCTGTGCGAACTTACAGTAACTGTTAAGGTTATGTCTCCCATGAACGCAGATGTAACAATGAAGGAAATAAAACGCCAAATCTGATGTTCCAGTAAGTACTATAGCTTTAATTAAAATATTGCTATGTAGAACTTAACTGATTTTTACTTTTTTTCAATTAAATACTGTTCCTTAACTGTGGTTTCATAATATACAGCTTTTAATACATGGTATGCAGGAGCACAGCAAAATGATCCATCCAAAGGGGTTCTTGATTCGAAATTCAAGTTACTTTACAAAATAAAAATTACCTAAAGCTTCTAAATGTTTAACAACAATTACAAATTTGATGGCGCAACCAGTGCCGTCAACAAACTGAGAGAACTTAGTTGCAGCATGTAGAAACTTTTCCCAAGGAATCCTCTCTCTTATTCAACATAATTTGTATATGCTTATTACTTAATCTACCGCTATTCCCTATCAAGGTTTTCCAAGGCGGGACAATATTTTCTGAAATATTATATACATATGACAGGCTCATATGAAAATCTTAATAAGGTTTATGTAAGATGAGATGAAGGCTGCCTTCAATTTGCCGTTGTTAACACATTCCTTACAGAGCGGGATGACTCGGTGGTTTCGTCTGTGGCCCGCATTCGGGAGCCCCGGGTTCGATTCCCGTGGCCGACCTACCTGACACATCGGTTTTTCGGGGATTCTCCCGTGTCGCTAGTTGAATGCTGGGTAGGTTAATTAAATTCCCCGAATTTACTGTACGTCCATTTCATCTCCATTATCATTTCACAGCATCTCTCATCTGGTGGTCTCTTTCAGGGTAGAAGTGTCAGCGGGTGTCTCGGTGGTGCAAGTCAGGATGATGTGCTCTGAAGAAACTACTTCCTCCTCCGGTAGGTCGGTTGTCAGTCCCCACTCCTCTGCTGGGACCATTTCGGGACAGCCAGCCAGGTACCTTTGTGGCTCGGATCGCCTGCCTTAGTATCATTAGGGCTTGGCTGCTGGGCTCGCAGTACCGCAGTAGCGGAGCGCGTCCGTTGCCTTGGCCTGTAGTGGGAGGTCTCTATCCAAATAAGCTGTAGGGACCCTGCACTCTGTACTGTCGTGGCTCCTTAAGTCGGCCGCCCTGACAGCCAGCCAGGTACCTTTGTGGCTCGGATCGCCTGCCTTAGTATCATTAGGGCTTGGCTGCTGGGCTCGCAGTACCGCAGTAGCGGAGCGCGTCCGTTGCCTTGGCCTGTAGTGGGAGGTCTCTATCCAAATAAGCTGTAGGGACCCTGCACTCTGTACTGTCGTGGCTCCTTAAGTCGGCCGCCCTCTGTCTCCTTCGCCTCATCCTATCTCCTGGGGGTACCCCACTTGGGAGCATAGGAACAATGGGCCCAGCATGATGGCCTACGTACTGAATCCCCTCCATAATGAAATCCTAATCCTAACACATTCCTTATTCGTAATACAGAATATAACTATTGGTGTCACACATTTGGGGGGCATGTCTCTGACATCAAAACAGTAAAAAGGATGTTCGTATGTACATGGACCTGAAAATCAGTTATTTCAGAGTTATAACACAGCATCGAAAGATACAAAATTTGTTCCAAGTGCTTCCTCTTACGTCAATGCATTTATTAAACCTCTGATCCATGCTTTGGCGTACTCTAGAAAATTATTTGTGTGTTTCGTATTTTGTCTAATCCAGTTTGGATAATTCTCTTAAAAAAGTCATCATGAGGTACAGGAGTCGCATAAACCAAGGACTTCAAATGCTCCCATATGAATAAATCCATACATCGAAGCAAGAGGAAGCCACTTCGAACAAATTTTGTAACTCTCGATTTTGTGTTATAACTCAGAAATTATTGATTTTCAGACCCATGTACATATGGACCTTTTTTTACTGTTTTGATGTCAGAGACACAGCCCCCAAATATATGACACCTATAAAGGTACGTTTTGTGTAACGTTATAGTCATTGAACGTGTCTGCTCAACGCCAAACTTCGTTTACCTATGACAGGAATAAACTTCAGTCAGTTAGCCGCATCCGCATACGAGCAGCAAGCTGGCAAATGCATGTGAAACGTCGCATCTTCTGTTTGATTTAAGCATTTTTTTACATATTCCTAAACTATGTATCTTCAATTTGTATCAGGAGCACAACGCTGGAGGATTAAGGAATACACTTGCGGTATTATATAGTGTATAGTAAATATTCTCTTTTAAGCAACCATATATTTGCACAGTGTAACTGCAATATCAGGCAGCGATTTGGAGGGGGCGAATTAATCGAAATTAGATAATTAAAAAAGAAGATAAATTAATAAAAATGCTTTACTAAACTAATATAAAAATCTTGTTATAATAATATGAAATTAGAATGGATAGAGCAATGATTAAAATAGAGGTTGGCTTAAAGAATAAGAAGGGAAGAATATAATTTAATATAACATATATACTAGCACCCACGCAAGAAAGATAAATATTCTTGTAAAAATCTGTACATGTCGGAGATACAGGAAGGAAGGACCGTTACCTTCTTTGTGCTAGTAAAAGTTCAATGTCTGAGAACTATAGTATACTTCCAGCCAGGAATGTTTTGGGACAAAGGGCTTTCAAAATGCAGTTGAGCATGAACGCTAAAGGGATTTACTTCGCTGAGTTGATGTATACCGTTACAGAGAGCCCAGAGTACGCGTTCTCCTACTCAGGGTGGCCTGAACGTCAATGAGTTAGATGAATTTTGCAAACCAATGCGAAAATTCAAAAAAAAATGAGAAACCAATGATAATGTAACGTTTGAGAAGGGTGAGCTAGTTTGGTCATGTGATAAAGTTAGACAGGGGGTCAGAATAAGGTTCGAACTTAATCGTGAAGTAAGAAAACCTTAAAATGTGATACTACGACAGGAAGGACGTGTTCATGCGCGTTTAGAAGAGAAGCCGAGATTTATAACACTGAAATGTAGGAAAGTGAAGAATAGCGCAACCAGCGTAAGTGGAAGCAGCATTAGAAGTTTATTAGAGCAAAGTAGTCGCCGTAAAAAGAAGAAATAGAAACCGCGCGGAAGTAACTTTAAACAAGTAATTCAGGGTTTCAAATAAAATTGAATTTATGTTAGGAATTTTACTACAGGTGGTCACCGATCCAAGTCGATAAGCAAACTTAGTAGGAATTAAACCAAATAATTCTGCAACAAAGTGTTATTAATACGACTGAGTGGCCAACAACCACCAAAATCCATTTCCTACAGTCATTCACCTGAGGATAAGAGAACTCATAGCTACAATTGGAACCCAATCAATTTAACACTGGTATGCGGGTTTGGAGCAACATTTCTTTGAGAATCTAAAGTAGAAATGTAAATATGCAATTTAATCTACTAACTATACGTTGGTAATTTTTGCATACCTTATGGAATATTTTAACAAAAATGGAACTCAAAGATTCTGTCAGCGTTAGGATCCGCGACTGCGACTAGCCATTTGGGCGGGAAGTATGTGCTCAAAGGCTAGTCCCAAGGGTTCGAATAGACTCACAAAGCAAGGATTGAAAAATGCGAGAAAACTAACCCCAAAAATGGATTACAGTGATATGGCTTTTCCGTTTTCTAAAATATACTTATACAGCATATTCAGTGGCCATTATTAAGGACAGCCCAGATGACTCATAGAAACCTACAGGATGCTTATTTTTAATTTAAACCCTAAAAAAACACAGACGTTTTGCATAAGTTAAGGCTACTGTCGGAGTCACCTTGATAGGGGCCTCAAATTATCTAAGTGTGGTTTCTGGTCTATTCCGCTCTCACGCAAATGCAACTGACTGTTTTCGTGCATTGTGATAAGTGACAACGGGGCATGCCTGTGTTATATCACCGCAATTAGCGAATTTCACGACACGGTAGCATTTCCGTCCTGTGCCTCACTATCACCAAATGCAACAAGAAGTCATGGGAAACTTCAGAGATATCTTACTTAGCTAAAGTAATTTCTTATGCCTTACTTTGAGGCAACCGCTGTGCGGAAATTGTGCCAAAAGTAATGTAACGGTGAATCTTTCTACATAAGATGCCATTTTAGAACCAGTATTTGAATCGTGTTAATACTGTTATTTTATTACCTACTTTCGTTATGCCATTTCCCCGAAATGTGCTTCGTGTATTTCTATCAAATTGCAGCTTATTTAATGTATTTAAAAATTTCATGGTTTAGAGATGGTTGTAATCTTAAAGTGGCACTTAGATTTTTTATTTGGTTGCTAAAAGGAGTAATACCTACTTGTTACCAGTCTTTTGACTACTATTCTGCTACAGATTTACTTGAACCATGACATAAATTTAAGCACATATAAGATGTAAGTCTTCAGTATTTTTCTCTTTAGCAAATGCTTGACGTTTGTGCGAGATTGTCTCCATTGTCAACGGATTTCAGTTCTATTGTACATCACAATCCTTGATGCTAATTCATTTTTCCTTCACACAAGTCGTATCTAGGCAACGGTAGCATCAGACTGAAAAATGCAATGACATACTGGATGTGAGTAACGTATCTTCAGCTTACCATGTCGTTCTAACCAAATGATGTGTTCACATTCTTCCCGTGATTCTCTAATTCATTAATTATTTTGCTACTTAAGCTACTATTTTTCAATTTACTCATTTTGTATCTTTCCACAGGATTCTTAATGTAAACCTTTCAAATAACTGAGATCATGAAGTGAGATACAGTGGACTGGCCTTCCAGTGTACTGTAGTGTTTAACGCCCGCTTTTACTACATATGGCACCGCAGGCAGTGACACTGATGTTACATGAGATGAATATGGAGCACCGGTGGAATGAGATGGTGGGGGAAACCGGAGGTCCCGGAGAAAAACCGCCCCAGCGCCATGCTGTCCACCACAAATCTCCTTTTGCGGTCGCCTGGGATCGAACCCGGGCCGCCTTGGTGAGGACTGGCCTTCCGGGGACTTCAAACAAATGTGACTGTGGTAGTGTTTGGGAAGATCCCACATAAAAATCAGTGTGATAAATTCCTGAATGATGACGGGCTTTACATTTGACTGTAGTTGTGTATGCATTTTAATCTGAACAGAAAACAAAAGAAAAACTCGTTATCAGCAATGAAATAAAAATTTATTTTTATACATAATGTTTACAAATAGTGTTATATTATTAAGAACGGTTGTATGATATGATATGATAAAACTACAATTAACATATTCGATAAACACAAACAAACGTTTTTGTACTGAAGGGAAACACTATGCAACAGAGGATCAATTTTTTTTTTAATTTACGTCCTCCAACGTTAAGTCATATCGGACGATCAGTGAAATTCGTGATATGATGCTCAAATGAGTCCGGAGTCCATGGAGCTTATAGCTACCTGACATTCGTCCTTCAGGATAAGGGAAAATACCGGAAAAAGCCTTATGCAGGTAACTCACCCTAACCAAAATTCGAATTTGGGACTTCTTGAACGTGAAGCAGACACGCTACCATCTACGCTATCGAGGCGGGCAAAATTAATTTAGGCACATGCTCTAATGACGACTTACAATTTCGTAGGTCCTCTAAGTCCCAGCTTAATGATTAACCGCGTCAAGTTTGCACCTTGCTTATTGATGGACATGGATCCAATGCCTGGAATATCTATATCTGTTTTCGGTTTCTAGGTTTAGGTTGAGTAGTCAAACAAGATCACTGAGATATGATCTACATACCTATTTTTATTTTCACTCAAAATGAAGTCACTTACGATGCATTCTATTTAGATTTCCTCTCAGCGATAAATATATATATATATATATATATATATATATATATATATATATATATATATATATATATATATATACGCTTCTAAAGAGAGCGATAAAAGCACAACGGACTGCTATCTCCTTGAGATCATCTTACTGGATTAACAAATAAATGTGGTATACTAATAAATCAATACAACCCCATGATAATGTAACTCCGTTTTTAATAAAACAAGTCAAGTACACCTATCTGTGCTTGAAAATAATCGCTTGTGGTGGCTTTGAAGTGTAATGCTCGCTATGAAAAGTTCTGGATTCCATTCTTGTCGACTCTGGCCTTGGGTTTTTTGTGGTTGTCTCTGTTTGGTAGTCGGTATCCAAATGTTCGGGATATTTCTCATCTACCATCATAGTTGTAAAGGACAGTTACACAGATGCTTGCTCATGGGAATATCTACTCCCTATGTATACTAGAGAGCCATTAAGATTCATCGTCCACCCTAAACAGCTCCAGCAAGAATATTCTTCACGATCTTGGAATTATAAGGGACTTCACCGCGTCTCTGTGGCCTTCTGCCTACGACCTATACCCCTCTGTTGTTCCACTTCATTTCTTCCTCCTGATAATCACACCAGGATTAGATCTACATAAGCTGCTAAACGCGAGATTATCCCCTTAACCAAACTTCAAAATTAAATTCACAATTGTTTGAAATAAATTCGCAACATTTTGATAATGAATGCCCTCCTTTAAATGGGAGGTAGGACGTAGAGAAGTTTAGTAATTTTTTTTTTAATAAAGTTTACGTTGCACTTCCAGGGTTAATTAGAATGCTTAGAACCAAAACCTACCTGACTTGGAATCATTGAAAGTATTCTTATAGATAACTTTAATTATTTTTTACTAAAGAGAAATAGTTCATTAATTTATAAAGTTCACAGGGCCTCAATTTTATCGATTTCTCTAAAATTCGTTAATACATAACTGGGTTGTATAAGCAGACAATGGCCATACTTTTTTAAATTTATTATTCTCCCTTTAACAGTAAAGTCATATTGCAACTGCAATACATTTTAAATTACAACTGTTTTAGGCAATTACAACATTGATTATATAAAATGATACAAATCAGTTACCTTTAAAGACACTGCAACCTTCCAGCTGGACCTTCTGGTTTGATCACTGTAGGTCACCGAGAGATCAGCAGGAACACTAAACAGAAAACGGTGCACATCGAAGAAAGGGCACTCTGTTGAAGTGTTGGCATGGAATGGCAGTGCTTATATGCAGGCTGCAACTACTTTGCAAGAGGTACAAATGGATAAATGCAGTATGTCAATATGTACTCTGGTGAGAAGTAACTGGTATAGATTATTAGGTGTTTTATAGGGTAACTGAAACCATGTTTGGAGATTACGGCGTTTAATTTACTTTCGGGTGTGGAATTCCAGTGTAACTTCGATTGCTTAGATATTTCATACTGAAGGAAACATTGGAAGTCATGATGAGAAACCTTTAATTCAGCCAGATTTGGAGAAAGGCATACTGCTTCTTTAGCTGCTTCATCAGCTTTCTCATTTCCTTAATGCCATTATTTTGTGAACGATTTTAATTATGTTTAGCATAATATACACGTGATAAACATTTTCAAAATTAACCGCTTCTTTCCAAATTTTGTACCTTAAGTTTTGTTTATGTAACTCATACATTTTTCCGTCCTTAATAAAATTTATGCTTAATATATATATTGTCACACAATTATCGGAAGATACGACCAACTGGAGCTGGGTAGGGGACAGGAGGCATTCAGGCATCGCCCACCCATTTATCTTGTAGCGTTAACTGAAGGGATCGCAGGCCACTGTGCCGTCTCTTTCCCTTCCCCCTGAATTATGGAACATCCAGGATATTTCATCTAACCCGGAACCTTATAGATTGACCAATTGGTTCTATATAAGCGACGCGTCGGGCTGGAGGAGAGTCAGTTCTTGGCTAGCAGCCGGAGGAGCGCCGTGCTAGTGAATGGACTGGAAGACTGTGTACGTGCATTGGAGGAGTTGTACGTAATTGCGAGTGCAGAGTGGACCTATTGACAGACCAACTGGTGATTTGTAATTGTGTTCGCTACGTAATTCTATGTAATCGGCCAGTGTTTCAACTGTAATTCGGTGGAAATAAAGAACATTTTGAAATTGTGCAACTGGAGTTTTAATTTCACGAACCCACAAAGTCACAATATATATACGTTGCGCATAAATTGTACAATTATGTACTGTAAGCGAGGTTTCAAAGTGATCTGAATCAAAATGCTGCTCTGACACGAGATAAAAGTTCTGTTTTGAGAAAGCTTCTTTCCAGTAGGCGTAACTGCCAAAAATAGCGTGGGTAATTTAAATGGTACTGTAAGACCCGAGGGAGTTTTCGGTGCATGACTAAGAGTAGAATCTGTTCTCGAACTGTTTACCATTAATGACTAAAAACTCAATAGCCTCCTTAATGGTACCAAGGATATTTCTTCCTCTTTCTATGAAATATTTCATTTATTTGCGCTAATTTTGTGAAAACTTATTAATTTAAATAAATTTTAGACAGCTTATTTGCTCTTTAACCCATGATAAGGCAGCAGTGCAACTTTATTTAGTGGGGAATTTAATGTTAATTGGGGGCTTTTGCAATATATTATTAGATATGTCGTACATCCAAAAATATTTTATGGATTGATATAATACTAGACACTTGCCTGGACTTATCTGTAAACGTTTGTATAAATTGGAACTTTAATTGTTATTTGCGTAAAACTAGCATATTAATTATCCAACAATGTAAAAATCCTTTTTAACTCTAACACGAGATGTATATTTGACTGTAATTTTCAATTACAAAAATGCGGTACACAAGTTGCATACAATATTTTATGCATTCAAAGCATTATTAATTTGTCATAAGTTACAATGTTAAAGGATTGACTAACTTAATTTTCTTATTGAACGAACATATTACATATTGTTATGTATAGGAGTGTAGCTGAAGGGTTTGCACTTAAGAGGTTTGCACTCTAAACAGTAACTAGGAGCGTAGCTGGAAGGGCAAGGGAGCGGATGGTAGAGCTAAGATGTAGAGCAAGGTAGGATCTAGGTTAGAGATAAGCAGAGATAAATAGACAACAAAAGGGTTCTATAATGTGCAAATTTACTATATCCTAATTAGTGGGTTTCAATACCAGTCACATCCGAAGCCTTTAAGAGGCTTGGGATGAAATAGTGTTAACAGTTACATTATTATATAAGTATTAAAGATCCATATGGGCTTACCTTGGTGATGCGTGAATGTGTATGTTTAGACGATGTGACATGTAGAGCGTGGCATAACGAGTCTGATTCTAAACTCAGCGTGATCTCCGAATAACCAAACTAGAGTGAAACGCTAGAATGACACAGACTAGAATGGCCCAAACTAGAATGATCCTCCTGTTAATTTCAATATGGCGACCTATCGCCAAATTGGCATTCCCATGCCAAAAGAGCTACCTATACGATTTCCAAGCAAAACTAAGCATGGTCATATTCCTCAAAACATCCTAACTGCAATTCGGCGTCAGAGAAGTCCATGTCCGGCCACCTGTACGTGAGTAAACAGGAAACTGATATCATAAGCTAAAGTCATGTGTAATCTGGCGTGATGATATTCTTATCGATCACCTGAATTTAAGGACTTCAGAATGTGTAAACGAGTCAAGACATAGGAAGTAAGCATTAAACAATAAGTTTCCAGAATCTGACATGTTCCTCAGTAATCCTCGACCCGACAATATGATCACAATAAGTATACACGAATTCAAGAAATTTTAAATTAATTTATAATTATTATCGCGGTAACGGGCATTAAAGTTTCGGCGCAAATAGACAACAGACGGATAGGTTTCACGAAGATAACGAGCTTGCATAAGCAGATAAACATAGCGCTTGAGATAAGTGACTTGCCGGCCCAGATAGGATTTCACACTTCTGGAAGATGATAGTATATTCGGATTACGTCATTAGATGCCTTGTTTATTCCAGAAATATCTAGTGATTGTACAGAACAGTCTCGAATTATGAATGAGGTATTTAAGGAAGGGATGAGTTGTGAAACAGTGATGTGAAATGAGAGACAGCCAGCTGTGTTGCTGTAACGAGAGCTAAGGATGTAATTTGCTGTTACTGTTTGTTATTGTAATCGATCTTGGAAGATTGTGTTATTATTTGATGTAATAATGTTGTTACGTGAAAATTGAACAGTGTATCTCTACGAAAATAAAGGAGATTTTTAATTTCTGCAACTCGGCCTTTTAATTCTACGAACCCACAAAGACACATTCTTCTCTTGATATTCAATCATATTCCCCCATGTATAATTTGGTTTTCTTTATAAACCTTAAATTCACAAACACAGATATTTACACTCTTACTCATACTCTCACACTCTAGGGAGGATGGAAAATATCCTAGTTATAGGAAAGTTTAACACAACTTGTTTATAGCGCTTCAATAGCATGCATGGCTGTATTAGTATGATTAGATTCCTGGTTATGGTTTCAGGAGCTAACAGTTTACATAACATTAGGATGTCATTCAACTTTGCTGAACATTTTAAGTTGTGGTTGAAAAGTATGTTACATTCACTCTTGTGTGGACGAACATTTTGGTATTTCGTCATAACATATTGAGATTTGTTTCTCTATCCGTAACATTTGCACTTTTGAATGTCAGCCTTATTTTCATTTATGTAGTATTTTACTTCAGGCTAATACCGTACATTTAGATTTCAATAACATCTGGCAAAAATTTCAATCCCAATCAACACTTCCATGTTGTCAGACTCATTCTTATTTAGCTGCAAACTTGTTATACTTCAGTGTAGGTAAGCCGCAGCATAAACCCAGATATCTGGAATACAAGGTAGGTTTCTGTTGGAATAGTTCATGATGTTTCTTTAGAAATAATTCTTTAAGAAATTTATGATATATTTAAAACGTTCCCCTACTCATAGTGACCTTCATTCCCTGGCGTGTTTCCCATAAGTTCCAGGAATAATTACAGGAGGAAATATTGACATCACTGATTTAAGAGCAAGACAAGATGAAATATTATCTACATCTACAGGTGAGCCAAGACCGATCGCTCGCTGCATCTTTTAAGTCCGTTTGCATAACACGTCAAGGAGTGAGGGTAAAGTTGGAAGTGGTAAATATCGCTTCTCCACCCATTTAGGTATGTCCAGTATCATAAATAGTTACTTAATTGACTCCATGAATATTACGAGGCTGAGAGTAAACCTTTCTAGGGCTTCCAGCAATAAACTAAATCCCATTCTGTGACGAGGATGCCAGGATTATATCAGCTCCACTGGTGGGCTAGAA
Organism: Mantis religiosa; assembly: GCA_030765055.1. NCBI lineage: Eukaryota > Metazoa > Arthropoda > Insecta > Mantodea > Mantidae > Mantis > Mantis religiosa. Next base: position 153,362,623 of record CM060952.1, on the reverse strand, counting down.
TTTCGCCTCATAGGAGTTCTTTTGCACAACAATAAATCTACAGATTTGGGGATGTCGCTTTTCAACACGCTTAAAAACCACCAGTATGGGTCAGGTTATAACCCCCGACTTTGGTACCAGTAACCCGCGACTAACTCAAACTGACATCTTAGAAACATCCCCTCATTCTTCGTGAAGAATGACTCAGACTCCTTAGAATATTTTTACAAGTAAACGAGGGAGTGAGAGAGAACAGCGCAAGTCAAACCATGAAGTTGTATACATGGCAAACTTCGAATTGAAGTCCACCAATTCAAGGAATTAAATTTAAGTTTTCCACTATAATATGTCATTTGAATAGTATTTTAGGAAAAAAACAGTCATTTATATCTTTAGCTTTTAATATAGGTAATGATTCCGATTGTAGTTATGTTATTTGAGATTATTTTATGCAAATAAAATGCAATTTTGTATAACCAAAAAAGTCTTCTTTATTCCCAATGCTTTGAGTATGGCTTTGAGTTTATTGTCTCAATATCTTCATAGCATTAGTCGTTTACAAAGTATTGTTTCTTTACATTTTCCTAAATATAAGTGTGTTATCTGCTAAAACACATTTGAAAGTTCACAATACCTTTTTGTTTTTCTCTCCCCAGGAACTGGTTCCTAGGACATCTGCTATAAAGAAATAAATGATGTTTTGAAATTGAATCTAACAATGGAGATAAGGTTTAAATATTTTCTAGGTAGATACTTATCGTAACAATTTATATAGTACCATTGGAAAGTGGGTTTTCCACATCAAATATTTACATATATACGAACATCCATAGCTGAATCTATTACTTTTTTGCATTACAGTGTGATATGCACACTCATTTTTCAGATACATTTACGTTTTGCATCGATTTATGGCTTGTTTAACCTAAGTTCTGTTGATCCGGCTGAAATAAAGATGTGAAAGATCCGTTTGTTTTGGCGAGAACCTCTTCAAGTTCTTGTCTTGCTCTATTTCTTCCTGTTGTATGAAAAGTTGCGTAAGAGAACAAAATCACTTACTAAACGTTTCAGAACTTGTTGACAAATTATTTCAATACCGCAATTTGAGAATTATATATTTTTGGAACATTTTATTTATCACCACGCCTGAATGCGTTTGTGATTTAAGTTATCTAAGAATAAAATATGTTATTTTGAAATTGAGGTTCCTAATTGCTCTATGGAACAATAAAATAGGTTTATGATCTAAAATATACAATTGCAAAATTTTCGGAGGAACCTTTCTGTGGATGGATACCATTTTGGCGTGGCTCATTAAGTCAATATGCATCTCGAACCGTTTGAATGGTTTCAAATTTGCAATGACAGTAGGCTTTTTGTTTAATTATTTTAACATTTATCTTCCATTATGAGTGTTTTTATTTTGAACTATTGTGCAAATTGTGTGTGTTGAATTATCGGGTTATCAGACTGTCAAATAAGAAAGTAAATTAATATAAGTAACAATCAGATTTTTATTTTGTTCGTTTGATGTACTGTAGAGATATGGTGATCAAATGGAATGTCTAAATGAGGCTTAAAGGAATCTTAAAGGATGTACTGAAACATAGAAAGAGGAAGCAATCATTGCAATCTTGGAGAATAATTACTTAAAAAGCTCTAAGGGTAACAATGAGCGTACCATCAGCGTTTTAGTAACAAACCAAGAGGAGCATTCAAAATATGTAAATCTTCAAATGATAAATATCTGTAGAAGATAAATAATAACAAAAAGGGTCTGTATATGCAATAAATTCTTTTTAGTACTCTCAAAGTTTAATTTTGAATGTGTCCCTTCTGAGATTTTTGGTTTGTATTTTTCGGCAGGTACATGTAAATTAATTCAATGTTTTGAACCTCCTTAAAAATAACAGCAAAAATGGCAAGGTGTTTCCTGTTAATTGTGGTGACGTTATTAAACACAATACACATAAACCCTAAAGCAAACAAACAAAAATCACACTTATTATAGCAGTGGTATGGTCAAAGATTCAACTCCACAATTCATTAATATAGTGTTAAAGTTTAGACATTTATATTGTTTAAAGAAAATAATTGCATGTCGAAAATTTTTTCAAAACAGTTTAAAACTAATTAATAATTAATATTTCTGAAGCAAACTTAAAATGTTCAACAAGACAATTAGAATATTTTGTTTTCATTTTACCACTTTTGCAACGAAATATTACATAACAGTAAACTATTAAAGATCAGAGGGAGGATTCACTATAACAACTCTTTCAGTTATAGGCTTATTTAATGCAGGCAGATTTGAAGTGCTGTAATCTTTCTCTTCGTTCTTCCTTGTCGCCCTGCTTTATCTTGAGGTTATGCACTTGCTTGCCCCTTCCAAGTAAATCTAAGAAAATTATCCATCTATTTCTTTTTCTGTCTGCAAAAAGCAATAACTCATTCAAAAATTTAACGCTGTGCCTGCGCTTTTGCAAACAATGACTTGTTTTTGTTAGTCGGTTGAAGCGATCTCTCTGATAACCTCGGTTCATATCATATTCGGCACATTTTGGCTGTTGTCTTCTTATGGCAAGTTTTTCAATGCTGATTGCGTTGCCAGTTCTAGAAATATCTGAGAGGTCATCCGTTTCTTTAGGCAATGAAGGTCCCTATTTTATTTTAATTTTAATCTTTCAAAGGATCAAGTAGATATCACGTCCTATTGTTCTTCACCTGCATTATTATGAGGTATGAACTTCACCAAGCCAAAGGCTTTGAATACATTTTTTTTTCTACAAGGTTGTCAATGGTTACAACTCTCTATCCACAAGTAGTGTAATAAAGTTGATTAGCAAAGTTCATATTGGATTACAGAGAATAAGGTAAGGTTAGAGTACTTATAGGTATCTGTTAATATGTATTAACGTCACCTCAAAATGTTCTTAAACGGGTATTTAAGATGTGTAAAAAGGTTATGTGTTTTTTAAAAACTTTTCATTATTTTCCCAAGTTTATATCATAATTCATTGCTCCATTTATTCGAATTTAAAAGTCTATCACACTGGAGAAATTGTCAGTTATTGCTTTTCCTTTACAGATTACTTCACAATATGATTGATGACCCAAACCTAAGTTAATTAATACGTTTTTACGTTCCAAATGTTGCACCTAATAAATTTCGTAATATTTTTCTTCCTCAGAAGATTAATACTGATTCTTTTAAATATTCACCTGTGCATAGAATGCAGTCATTATACAATAAATTACATCCGTTAAACACTGACATCAGAAACTTTGCTTTATCCTGTGATTATTTATTACCAAAAGTAGAATGATTGACTTACGGCACATGTGAACAAATGTTACCATCTTGTTTGTGTTTGTTTTATTATCATTTATTTTGTAATTAATTATATGTTGTTTTTTATACATTTTGCTCATATGTAGCTTTATAGTGAACTTTGTAATTGGAGAAACCTATAAGGTTCACATTGAATAAATAACTAAATAAATAAATGCATACATGCATACATGAATAAATAAATAGATAGATAAATAGATAAATAAATAGTTAGATAAATAGATAGACAAGTAGATAGATAAATAAATAGATATATAAATTAATTAATTAATTAATAAGTACATAAATAAATATATATAAATGAAAGATTATTATTACTTATAAAATATAACAAAGTTTATTTCAGTCTGATAAGAGGAGGACTAACTTCAAATAATTCATAATCATCAAAACTGGCTGTGGTGAGTAATCCGGTTAGTTTTTTTTCCGCCGGTATTTTCAGGTACCCTGAGAAGATAGATGCCGGGTGACTAAGCTCTACGGAACTCGCGATCATTTAAAAATAATTTCATTAATGCATCCTCCTAAAGGAGTAGGCAGTTCAAAAGACTTGAAACTTAAAATGCATATAAATAAAAAGTAAACTCTAATAAGAAACAACTCTCTGAGAGTAATTAATTAGATTTCATTTCTAACATATGTATGTGAAACGTAACTTCCATCTCATTATGTAAGAAATAAACTCTAACTTTACGTATCCCATAAATATTTGAAATCACATAGCTACTCTCTCATGCTATATCAACATTTCTTGTTTTGAGAATTTCTAAATAAAGGAATTAAAATTTAAAAATAAAGACGATATGAGCACTCTTATGATTTTCCTCTACTCACCCTTGTACGATATGTTTTTAAAACCACTTATTCCTCTATGCATATTAATCGAGATAAACGCTTTTATAAACAGTTTTGTTGTATATTTTCCTATAGTTGCTATGGAAATAGATGACTAGAGTAAATATGCTTAAGTGATAGTCAAATAATTTAACAGCTGATATATATATATATATTCCATTCTCTCTCTCTTTTTCTCTCTCTCTCTCATTCTTGCCCACGGTATAAAATCGATTAACAACTTCCTGTACGAGAAAATTATAATTAATTGAAAATTAAAACCAATTACAGAATGTCTTGATAAAGGTTATCTCCAAACCCAAAAATGTTTTATATTAGTTGTGTTCTTTAACGAAATATTTATATTTTTATAAGGTAAGACTTTGGTTTCTGAGCTGCAAAAGTCGTTAAAAATGAAGGGGACTTCAGAGACATTCTTAGAAATGTCAGTCTTTGCATTTCATTTGTCATGAAAATAACTAAACGTATGGTATTTTAAGCAAAAATATTAGAATTATTTAAGAGAAAATGCACATTTTTGAAAAGTTTGCCATACAAAGGGGTATGTATTCACATTGCATCCATGAAAGACGTGTTTCTCAGCATCCCGTGGCATACAGAGTGTGAAACACCGCTTAATATCTCCCAGAGGACTTCATCAAGATTGAGATCTACAGTAGGGAAGCACCGGTTTTAGTTACCGTCCTAAGGAAGCTATACCGAGGATTCTGGCGCCTGTAAGTAATCATAGCCCTTCTCAGGGTTTGAACCCGAGACTGGCATGTTACTCCTACACCAGGGATGATGATAAAGATATTAAGCAAATGCTGGATTATTCAGCAGATGATTTATCATTAGATATATATCAGAGACTGCTGTTAAAGTTTTCTTCAAGTACTCAGTTTAATTTGAATTGTGGATTACTAGGGTTCAAGTTTTCCAGACAGAACGCCAAATTCCTCACTGAATTATGACGTAGCACTGCTTAAAACTAAGGAAATTGGACGAACGCACCTAAACAACTGTTTAAAAGTAGTGTTGGGAGCGAGAGAAAAGTGAAGTCATACTCCTCTGCTACGATACCAAAAGTGGAGCGCAGAATAGTGCCACTGGAGAACTTTGGTTTGTGAATTCAAATTTGAAAGTCTTTATAGATTTGTGCTTCTTATTACAAATAGCACCTCTTGTGACAATTTTAAATGAACTCTCTTTACGAAATGTTTTACATCTTCCTTGTCAAACCATAAGACAATGAATCCCATTTAGAGAGCGTAAGAAAGTTTAATTGTACGATGCATTTCCAATCATACAGTCAATGAGGATAGGTGATGTATACCAAGGCACATCCACGTACTTATTCTTTTTAAATGGGAAGAGTTCTGGGCTGGAGCAGATGAGATGCATTAGCCAGCTGAGCGTTTCCGCGTGTTACTCCCGCTCTTTTCATATTTCCTTCTCTCTTGCACACTCTACTAGAGCATGAAAGTCTTTTTGTCGCTGGATGTAAAGAACCCAAAACAAATTTTCCGACCTTTTGTAATAATTCAATTGTTAAAGTCAAAATTGGAACACACGAGATTTGAATATTATGTATATCTTTTAAATGCTATAGCTATAATTATTGTTTATCACTTATTGACTTTTTATTGCAATGGAACTGCCGGAGGTTCATTCGTATGGCAGTCAGGAAGCAATTCGTCACTGTCACTGTCTTCATCGGGCTCCAAATTTCTTTACGTGTTATTCCCTTCCAAAAGACGTTTTATTATAATTTCTCGCATGGTTCATGCAGTTTCACAGTGTTTTTGTCTTTTCTTTTCTTATTTTTAAGTGTTATTTCTGCTTAAAAGTGTTTCATTGCATTAATAGTGGTAAGAGGACAGACAAATAATTTTGTGTCCTATTTCTGTAGCAAGTTGCCCCAGCTGATAATTTTTTCCTTGTTTTTAAATGGAAGGACAAATGAAAAATACTGATTTTAACCCTCTAAGATAAATAAACAACGATTAGGACCAGTCATAATCATTTGACGGCTCACATTCTGCAGATACAGCTGTTTATAAGCTAGTAGGAAGTCGATTAACGTAGCCGGCGTTTTCATTAGGTTTTAAAACGACCAATAAAACTAAATGTGTAGTGCTTATTAATAACTATCAATTGTCAGGATCACATCATTGCCACTGGTGTGATGCAGGTGTTACTTCAAATACTAGTAAATCTATTGACATGGTTCTGTTACTTAAAAGCTGGATTTGAGGCTGCAACATTGGGATCTGGAGCCAGCAACTCCGATGATATGGCCCTATCAACCACAGCTAATTTCTTCGCACATAGTTTACCGTAAGCTGTACCCACACAGGGTAAGGGAATATATGCAAGATGACAAAAATATGTCATGCTCCCAGTTGTACGTGACCTTGAGGTGTAATCGCACAGCTGTTGGTTATGAAAAGAATTTCATTGGAGAAGAATTATTTGCCTCAACTAAACATTAAGCTATTACTAAGCAGGAACATATGAATTTTGCACGTAAGCCTTGTAAGTACAGCGATAATGTGATTTATACTATATATGTATTGACAAATTTGTTTACCTAAAAGAGAGGGATCTCTGAATTAGAAGTATTCACAGTTAAGAAGGTAGATAGGATTATGACGCGGGTTCGTAATCGCTTTTCTGGCATTTAGGTGTGATTATATCAAACCGATATATAGTAACTCCATTTTATTTACTTGCTAATAACAAAGTATATCACAGAAAATATTGTGGTTTATGAAACCCCTACCCACTACCCATTAAGGCCTGAGATATTAAAAGGCTGATAAGTTTAAACATCCAAGCAGCTGAGCCAAAATTACCATCATACCTGACACAATTCTGAGTCATCTGACACTACCATACGTCAACCTACAATATTTAGCGATTATTTAACCTGTGTCAATATGTGGCAATAGGGCATCAAAACATGCTAACTGGATGACGTAAAAGTTAGCAGAAAACATCCTGGGTTAGGAGCCAAAATTCCAGTTTCAGATCCTGTCTGAACTGTAGAATTAAATTTTGTTGTTACTTTTTTCATATTGAAAGTTACTACATCAGTTATTGACAAACGAGAGGACAGATCATAAAATGCTAATCTACAAAACTTTGAACCTAGCACAGAATTTGCCAAAAACTCGTTACGATGTATTTTCCTGTAGAGACAAATATATTGACTACGCGTTTTCAGTTACGGTTGACTTCTCATGACCACTAATTGATTGTTCGGCTTTGATGACCTTCGCTGACTTTAAATTTGTCAACAGAGGCACTCTTAAGGGCATTACAGTAAATAGAACTTGGGAAGCAAACCTTAGAATTGTTTCAGAGGTGGACTATGGCCACTTTCATGCAGCATATAACTAGCCGATCTCATCTTCGTGACTTTCAACGATAGGATCACACAAGTAATGAGCACTGTAGGGTATGCTTATATAACTTTCCAAAGAGAGAAGTTAAATGTCAGCCAAGATCCCGGAAGAGAGGTGTAGAATTTGGTCCGAACATATCTTGAAAAACTGATGTGTTTAACATCATGGGTAGTAACTAAAAGAAGAAAAGAATAAGTGTTCCTATTTTATATCCGCAACTTCCTGAACAACGGCAGAGAAAACAGGTAAATAAGTCCTTTTGAAGCCAAATACAATATTTTATTTTTCCATATATAGTTTCGACCAGTGAGAATTTTGGAAAATGTTTTTCTCTTGTAGGATTACGAGAAAATAAATTTTCAGAATTTTACCAGCAATTCAAACACACCTGCGGCCGTTCATTAAAAGTTTGGGAACTTAAATAACTGAAAAGAAAAAACAGGACATCGACTCCAATTCTACAGAGCTTCAAAATTTGTTTCTGTGGCAAATTTAAACAAGTGATTAAGTAGCTAGAGTCAGACTGAAAAATTCAATGTCATAGCCGGGATTTGAACCATGAATCTCCCGGCCTCTGTCCGGTTGCTCTTAACCTCGGGCTACCATAGACAATATGTCAGCATGTTTCGGGAGAACCGTGGTTCAAATCCCGGCTAAGGCATTGATTTATTCAGTCTTACACTACCCACATAGAAAACAAAGTTTCCGACCTAATAAAGATACAAGACATTTTTTTAGATTACTTTTTTATTTTCAACATAGTCTCCTCGTAACTCTACACACTTCCACCAGCGATACTCCCATCTCTGTAACCCGTCCAAATAGTAATCGGCGTTTTTCTCTGCAAAACAATTGTTCACAGAGGTCTCCGAGGGCAATTTTCAGATAAGAGAACAAAAAGAAATTGCTCGGGGCTAGTTCTGGTAAGGAGAGTGGTCAAGCAATTAAAACCGTAATTCCTGGACTTTCGCCATTGCAGCTGCGAGGTGTGATAGGTGCGTTGTCTTGGTGAAAGAGGATTTTCTTTTTCTGCAAGTTCTGCTTTCAGCTTGTCAAGTAATGATGCGTAGTATGCTCCTGTAATGGCTTTTCCTTTTTGAAGATAATCGATTACAATAACTCCATGACTAGGCAACCCCCCCCCCCCAAAAAAAGGATCAGTTACCATCACTTTCCCAGCCAAAATAAAAAAAAAACAGTTTTTGATTTTTTTGGGGCCGGTACCCTTTTGCAGTCCACTGTTTGGATGTATTTTTGTTTTGGACGTATAATGGTGTATCAAATTTTCATCTACAGTAATTAATAGGAGCCAAAACTCGGATTTATTGCGCCTAAACTGCGCCAACCGAGCGTTGGAAATGTTCAATCAAACACGCTTTAGTCTAACATGAGCAAACGCAGAAACCGAAGCGCGGACCCATTTATTCATGTCTAAACGTTGATTTAATGTGACATACACGTTCTTCTGACATGTTCATAGCCTCTGCTATCTCTCTCCCTTTCATTTGGCAGTCGTATGGCACCATTTGATGAATTTTGGAGATGTTTTCGCCGGTAGTTGCAGTTTTTGGACGTCCCGAATGTTCATCGTCTCCCAAGCTCTTACGGCCACGTTTAAATTCAGCTGCCTAAAATTTTACTGTGGTAAATTATGGTGCAAGGTCCCCATACACAGAATAGAACTCATCTTTGGTTTGCGTAGGCGGAATACCTTTCAAAATCAAATATTTAATGACACTCGATACTCGATTTTGTCTATTTTCATAAAAGCACTGTCATCAACTCGCTCAAATGACTGTTATATAATAGCTGAGCATCCAAATGGCTGAAACGTTGGTGAGTAACTGTCAACAATGAACAACGAAATGCACTAGCTTTTATTTACAAGTGCTGCCATCTTCATGCTGAGGTCGGAAACTTTTTAGACCACCCTCGTATTCAAACCTTAGCCTACACACGGCTAAGTGTGAAAGAACGATTAATTTCCATCAATTAACCTAATAAAAGTGATCCATTTTTAAAATTTACTGAATCATTTTTCTCTCACTCACTATGGGGCATTCTAGCAGTACCTATCTTCTATATTCAGTTACAGGATGAATAGAGTTTATCATGCATAGTATGCAATCAACCCTGAGGCTCTCGGGTCACGTTTACATTGCGAGAATCAAATAATTGATACGTGTAGCTTCCCTTGCGTGCTTTCTGTATGAACCAAAGCAGGAAATATCCTGCCACTAGAACAGCAGCCACTCAAAGCAGCATTTAATATAATAAGAAAATTTTTGATATTTTAAACTTCATAAATTAGATTAAACACCAGACTTTTCACTGTAGTGAAGTCAGTGTAGCGATCATAAATTTTAATTTAAACCAAAATGATAATTGTTATTTGCTTATGGAACCTCAAATTCCACTTCTAAATAAATCAGTTAGTATATAATATTCATTAAATGTTTGAATACCATTTTAATGGAATGGGAACGATAATAAATGTTTGAGGCGTAGGGGTTTCAGGAGTTAAGTAGGAGCTTTGACTATTTCTGAACTTCCATTTCCGGTAAAGAGACTGGCGGGATGGTTGCAAATGTGAATTCTAGTGAAATATCGATATGGTATTCCAACCCGAATATAATACCAACAGAAAACACTAAAAGAGGAATAAACAAGGAGAGCGCACATTGCACATTCATTAAAATAAGGAAATCACAGATCAGAATTGTCGCCAGGAGGAGCTGCTGCAAAACACGCAAACGCTTTGGTGCTATCCGAAACAAAGCAAAAGAAGGAACGGTTTATTAGACAAGACAAGACAAGAGAACGTACTTCCAGGAGTGGGCTGTGTCCAAGGCCAAAAGAGAGAAGAAGAGGGGAGAAATATTGACTAGAAATTCACTAGCCGCTCTAGGCGACGTGAGCGTGATACTAAACTCCTCTAATGTGCATTGTTCATGCATTTCCGATTGACATTTTGGAATGTCGTCAGGGAAAAAATTAAAAATTGTAGTCGTGACCTTAGTTCTTAACGCGGGCTCAGATGTTTCCGCTCCGCACAAGTCCATTCCTTTGTGCTATGCCTACATCTATGGTGGTAATCAAATCACGAACTGCAAATCCTGCATGAATACGTTCAATGTGGCAATGAAGGACTTTTCATACTCCTGATTACAATATCTGCATTTGATTCATATTTAGTTGCTTCACAATAATCACCTTTTATTAACTCAACAAATTTGCAAATGTGTTTCAAAATCTTAATATACAGGGAAGATGGTAAACGGCCAAGGAGCCAACACTACCAGTAGCCCGTGAATTTCAGGAGTTTACGACTTTGTACAGGGTAGATACAACAAAATGTATAGTATCTCAGTCGGTGGAGCACCTGCCTGCCGTCCTAGGAGTTCCGGGTTCGATTCCCGGCGGAGGGGGGTGGGATTTTTCTCCGACCAAGGTAATTCCTCATCTTCCCCAGTGTCTGAAAGTATGAATGAGAGTGCTATGTGTGCGTGATCTAATGATTAAAACCTAACGAACACCAGTTAACACCTTCGGTATGTTCCAAAGCAGAACGACCGCCGATATGACCATTGCCGTTAAAGGCGGGGGTATAAATGGAACAAAAAATTTATAAAAGTGACATCAAATTACTTACATGAAGAATAAAATTATTATTTAAGAGTTGTACTATTTGTATCTTTCTGCATAACAAGTGGAGATATATATAGCGTCTGATATGGACTTGCAATGTTTTCAGGACATCCCTGCAGTATTGTCCAGTTACTGATGTGTGTGCAGGTACAACATGCTGATAAACCATTCCATGAATATCAATGAGTGAGATTACCATAACTTTCCTCGCAGAAGCAACCACTTTTGCTTTTTGGGGGACGGTGATGAAGGAGATTACCACACTGAGCTTTGCTGTTTGCTCTCAGGATCAAAATGATGTAGCCAAGTTTCATCAGCAGTGATTACATTTGAAAGAAACTCCAGATCTTCCTCTAACATCAACTTTAACTGCATGTTACCTCCATTGCAGCAGTAGGCGATACTGAACATATCTGAACTTGCCTGGTTCTCAAAGGTGGGAACCAGGAGTAAGAACATTGAAACTACTACGGCGTTGATATATAGTCAACATGAAAAATTCAATGCCATGGCCGGGATTTGAATCATGGATCTCCTGGTTTCCGTCCAGTCGCTCTAACCCATTGAGCTACCATGGCCAACGTGCCGTCCCGACATTAAATTCTCAATTTGACTCGTATATTTCCCCGGTAGACCACTAGGGGATCTTATATATATATATATATATATATATATATATATATATATATATATATATATATATATATATATATGTGTGTGTGTGTGTGTGTGTGTGTGTGTGTGTGTGTGTGTGTGTGTGTGTGTCAATATAACTCACTTTACAAAATTAAACCCATATCAGCATAAATAATTATTTCCTAACAACTATTACATATATGTAAATACCATCCATAAACACATAACTTGAAGTTTTCGGATTTACCATGGTGAGCTTTTTTTTTCATCTCGTTTGTCGTGTGTTTAATCCAAAAATCTATAAATATCTATAACACAGTGAGAATTTTTTTATGATAGTCGAAGATTCACATAATACTCTCCCATCACAAAGAGTTCTTTAAAGGAAAGGAGTCCTTTTGCTTTTTACATACATGACTCACATATCCATGTTTTAAAAGTCAGGAGCAGAATGAATATTTTTAAATTTCTATTATAATTCGGGGTCCACTAAATTAAACAGCTGGAAAATAACAAAACGAAGACAAAACTTTATTCAAATGACAGTCTAACCAATGTGATTTATTTACTTTCAGATAATCTCTACAGACAACCCTAACAGAGATTTGACTTTTTTTTTTTTTTTTTTTTTTTTTTTTTTTGTAATTTACGTCCTCCAACGTTTAGTCATATCGGACGATGAATGGAATGGGTGAAATGATGCTCAAATGTGTCCAGGGTCCGACATTCGTCTTTAAGGATAAGGGAAAACCCCGGAAAAAACCTTATCCAGGTAACTGACCGAGATTCGAACTCGGGACCTCTTGAACGTGAGGCGGATACTCTACCACCAGGCTACCGAGGTGGGGCTTGATTTTATTTTCTGTTTACTTCATGTTGAGATAAATGTTTGCACAAATGGTTATATTATACATTTCTTTTCAGGAACAGGAGAGACACAGGAGGCGAAAAATAAAAACATAAAAGATCTAAAATAAATTGCTGAATCCTGACTTTAAAATTCCACCTTTTGCAGAACAACCGTAAACTAATGTTGAGTTAGCACACTTGTTGAAGGTATAAAATATTTGCACAATAATTATGCATGTGCATTGGTTTACGTAACAAAATATTTGCTGGATATAAATTGTTTCCTTTAATATAATCAAAGTAGGTTTACTGAAGGTAGCACAGACGATTTCATATGACATCTAGATGAAGTTAATTTGAATGTTTTATTGTTTGTAAGAAGATATATCTTGAGTTGTATGAAGCAATAAAAAGTTAAAAAGCATACTGGTATAATACAAAAAGTAAGTCGACTTTATAAAAGCTTTACCAAAACTTGCGGTTTTGCAGAATTACCGAGACATTCATCAAATATTTCAGATCTTATCGTAATAAAATTTAAAAAATATAATACTAATATATGCATAAAATCATAATAAGAATGTAAACAGATTCAGCGATTTAGGAGATGTAAATAAATGCAATATACAGACATGTGAAACAAATACGATAGGGGCACCAACAAAATGTATCACGCACTGGCAGTTCATTGAATGACGTATTAAGTGTATTAGTTATGCCCAATAAGCATGAAGTTACCAATAAATACATACAGCACACTTAAATTCAGCGCAGCGTTCATTGATCCTATAAAATCCATTACTTATAACTATGGCTAGGAATTATATGCACTATAATATGCATGCATCAATGCGCTAAAATTATGGCAAATATTTTCTAAAAACTTTATAATGTTCATTTAAAATAAAGCACATTAGTTCTACTTTCTCACTTTTATTAACCTTGATGAAACAATAACATTGTAAATATATTGTATAGCTCACGCATTAACCAAATTAATATTTTAAAATCTCTCTTTCAGTTTATTTTAACATCAGTAAATAATTATTTTTCACAGTTTTCTGCAAGAAACGATTTCCTTCGGTCACCTAAATTGTTTTTTTAAGAAGTGAAATATATTTCTACTTCACACGAAATCACAGGAGACTGTCAAAAATAGACAATGTCACTCAAGTTCTGTTTCAGATTCACCTTGTAGGATTTTTCACATTCCGAACAAATATTAAACCTGGATTTCTTCCTTCAATTTTCTCAATTTTGCTACGAAGGCACTTTCCTATTTCTCTTTGTAGTTTCCAGCGACAGCAGCAGGTCAAAGCAAAACACGTTCATTTTCGTTGCAAACGTTTTTCTCTGAAATTTTACTAAACTATATGTTAATAAACAATACTATTATTAATTATTTGCGGGCTGTTTTTCCGTGGTCTGTTGGCGTAAGAACATCCAAACGTTTCGTCCACAACTGCGGTAGACATTTTCAGTGATGCAGTATATCTCAGGACAAATGCTTCGTCTCCCTTGCTCTGAAAGGAACCCGAGCGACTCCTATCACCAGCATCGGTGACGACGGGAGAAAGAAATATGATTATTGTGATTATTATGATTATGATCATCATTATCAGTATTATTATCATTATATAAGTGGTAGCCAAAAAGACAATTCCTGATGAATGTCTTCAAAACTAACTTTAGCTGCAAATTGGTGTTTCGATAGAAATTCGCCCTGTGCAAAAGTATTTAAAATAAATAAACAAACTGGAAAACAAATAAATGTGTTAAAATGATATGAGTTGCTAGGATCATATCAGCACTCTTGGAATGCCGGAATTTTGACCCTCCAAGAGTTCTTTTACATGAAAATTATACAAGATTAAAATATAGAGGTATCAGAGGTATCTACAGGAGGAATAGAATATACTTTGACTTTTAGGTAAAAGCGTATTGAGCTTTATATAATTAGGAAGCCATGAAAATGTTCGCTTGTAAAAATGCAGCTTTTAATGAGCTATTTTATGGAATAATTTTCCGCGTAATATTAGGTGTTTACGGAGTAAACATTTTTGTGCATTTAAGTAAAAACTGTTTACTACCCTAAAAAATATTTGTGCATGTGCTTTTTTCCGGTTTTTTTTCTTCTAATAAATGCGTTGCTATAAAATTCCAATTGTGGTACAAATTGACAGTGCTATTTATGGAAGCTGCATGCACTTAGTCAATACCAAATTTGCAACCACAAATATTTATCGGAAAATAGTCATTAGTTTTTGAAAACAATGCAGATTAAATGAGTGCTTAGGATTGCCCACGAATATAGAAGGTTGGAAAACACCACGTGAGTGTGGTACATCAGATCGTTTATTGAAAGTTATTATTTATCTATCGTTGAAAAGTTATATATTCTATAATTATTAACTGTGTAATATTGCAACTGTTATATGGAAATTACTGGCGTGATTCAGCAATAAAAATATAATTAGGACAATGAGTATCAAAACTAGTAGATTACGTTTAATACAAATCTACAGCATAGGAAAATGTATCTAAATAAGCTTTCACCTGAAACAGTTATTTCAGCGTCGATCAAAGGTTGTTTATCCATACTAAACGCTTGTTAAAGCTTTAAAATGTTAGAATGATTATTGAATGAAGTGTTAATGTGATAGAATATTGATAAGTGAAAAATAGAGACAATCAATGAATCGCTCGGTCAGACAACGCTCTAACTAGACAATTGTAAAAGAATCATGTTACCACAGAGATGTTAGGACTTGCTCCACAAGAGAGGAGAAAATATGAATACAAATTATTTCATTATGGTAAAAGAACCATTATAATAAACATATGTAATTTTGTGTTACATGAGTTTCAAGTGTTTTTAAAATAACGTTAAATCCTCAAAAACATACAGGAAGTACGATACTCAGACAAAACTTACACATAATCATGGAACCGAAATTGTGACCTAAACATTTGCTCACCAATTGTATCTAGACAGAGGAAAAAGCAGTAGCCAATTATCATTGGGAGTTTAACATAGCGTCCGTCGATAAAAGTCAAATTATCATACAATACTTACAAAATTAGAGCACAAATTCGAAACCCAGTGAATAACTTGAACAGAAGGAAATCATACCAATTAGTCATGTCGTTTAAATGGCTTTAGAACTGGATGCAGAGGACAAATTGATATATTTAAGATAATATTTACAACAAATATAACACTAATTGTACTTAGATTACGTTTTCTAATCTTTATAATGTCATGTTTAAGAATTAAAAATATTCTGTTCACCCTAATGTTCAATTAGCATTGCGCATTTCTCAAGTCTGTGTCCGCTTAGGTTATTAGTGAGTATAGACGCCTTTTGTGCGCCTATTCTTTCTCCTTCTCCTACTTCTCCTCCTCCTCCACCTCCTCGTTTCTCTCTCTGAACCACTTTTATTTTATTTTTCACAAATGTTTTCGTAATTCTGTGATTTTTTTCTCTTTCCCTTCCTACTCATCACTTTTATCGGTACTACCTCTCCACGCATACTATTCTTAAATTTGTTTCCTTCAGTTTCTTATTCCTTTACTTTCTGTTTAGCAGTGAAGAATACCGTCCCGCTCTCCACACATAATACATGTTTTATATGACTGTACTCAACCTTTTCAGAAGTAATGGGCTGTGTCACCTCTCTTGTTTATTACGAGGACTGTTCAATAAAGAATGATCACAATTTTTTTTCAACGCACCTTTACTCATCCTTATAATTTTGATGGTCCTTCTCAAAATAGTCTCCCTGAATGCGATGCACTGGTCCCAGCGTTTCCACCAGTCTTCAAAGCCATGCTAGAAATAATTTTTTGAGAGATCCTTCAAAATCGCCTTCGCAGCCTTCACCATTGCCTCTCATGATGGATAGTGCCTCCAAAGAAGGCGTTTCTTCAAGTTAGGGAATAGAAAAAAGTCACATGGGGCTAAATCCGGACTATAGGGAGGGTGAGTGATATACTAAACGTTGATTTTTGCAAGATATTCAGCAACAACATTGACAATATGCCGCCGCGCATTATCGTGGTGCAGCATCCAGCCTACTTCACGGAAATGTGGTCTTTTGCGCCTGATATGGACTTGCAATGTTTTCAGGACATCCCTGTAGTATTGTCCAGTTACTGGTGTGTGTGTGCAGGTGCAACATGCTGACAAACCATTCCATGAATATCAAAGAATGAGATGACCATAACTTTCCTCGCAGAAGCAACTACTTTTGCTTTTTGGGGGTTGATGATGAAGGAGATTTCCACACTGAGCTTTGCTGTTTGCTCGCAGGAACAAAATGACGTAACCAAGTTTCATCAGCAGTGATTACGTTTTAAAGAAACTCCGGATCTTCCTCTAACATCAAGTTTAATTGCATGTTACCTCCATTGCAGCGGTAGGCGACACTGAACAGGTCTGAACTTACCTGGTTCTCACAGGCGGGAACCAGGAGTACCAACAATGAAACTACTACGGCGTATTTATCTCACATTAAGCTAACAGAATATAATAGGATTGAATTTTATTACAAAAATTATGACCGTAAAAAAATTATGATCATTCTTTATTGAACAGCCCTCGTACATACATCTATCTGTACACCTCTCTCTCACTTTTCTTGTTTATTTTGGTGCATAAGCAAATAAACCTTTTATTTTAAAGCTCACTCCATACTTCCTGCTTATTACTCTTCCATTATGTTTCTTATGATTTAAGAACCCCTTTCTCTTTACTTCTTGTTTCATGTAAATTTCAGGTATGTTCCATCCCTATATTCATCAATATTTTCTCTAGCTCCACCCACAAGTATTTCTCGTTTTTAACTATTAACTGTTTCATACACATTTTCAGAATACTCTCGTCTTCGCTCTTTATGCACTAATTACAATATTTGAATACCCTCATCAGGATCACTCCTCTTCTTCCCGCTCTTCCTAATTTTACCATTGCTGCCCATTTTACTGATGCATAAATGTGGCCACTCCCAAATTTTCTTTGCAAGTAATAAGTTTGCATCTAGTGCTGCATTTTAAATCTTCTATAACTGTTTCCTTTCATTGCAGTAATTTATGTTTGCATACACGAATTTCTAACATTACCGCTCCACCTTTCCTATATTTCTGCCACCAACATAGTCTAATTCTTTCATTTTCCCTTCCAAATGCTGTTTCTCTCCCCTCTTTAATATTACCAAATCCTATAAGCATTGTGACAATGGCAAAGAACTTTCATTGCAAAGTCATAATGGAGGTTGCAATCAATTCATTACACGATCGGGCATGGCAGATCACCAGCGGCGGGGGCCTCATAAATATCAACGTTAATGGAATTATATCTCTAGCCCGAACAAATTAACTTGGTAATTAAAATTTGCTAACCTGGGGTGTGCAAGAGACTATAACTCTTGTTTCACCACATTTATCTTATATCGGGGTCATGTATTGAATAAGGGTCAAGTTTACAGCCCGAAGAACCGACCATTTTCTTTATTAAAGACACGGTATGCAGGCATAATTGAAAGAAAAGGAGCGTTCTACAGTGCAGACGAACCTTAGAAAACATTACAGGTGTATAATAAACATTTAATGGCATATCACAAATATTATGCTAATAATGCGTATTTAATCTGGGTTCTCAGTAGATTGTCTTCAAATCATTAATATCCTATATGAAGATGTTCTCAATACTGGGATGCCCACCTCGGTAGCGTAGATGGTAGCATGTCTGCCTCACGTTCAAGAGGTCCCTAGTTCGAATTTCGGTCAGGGTGAGTTACTTGGATAAGGTTTTTCCGGGGTTTTCCCTTATCCATAAAGACGAATGTCGGGCAGCTCTAAGCTCCATGGACCCTGGACACATTTTAGCATCATTTCACCCATTTCATTCACCATCTGATATGATATAACGTTGGAGTATGTAAAATTACAACAACAAGAACAACAAAAGACTGGGGTAAAACTAATTTTCTGGAATTTAAATCATTATTGCATAGATCTTAAAATTCAAAAGCCAAAAGCTGAAGAATCCTTCATTATTAATTACGTGATTTTTTTTAACTGGGTTGTATTTCTAGTGAAATAGTGTTGAAAGAGCTCTCCTCCAGCTCTCAGATGGATGAGTGTATTAAATTTAGTCAGGTCTACTAAAAGGATTATATTAATAAACATACTTTTACTATGACATCTGCCTAAAATCTCTCACGTATTATCTCTCCTTACGTCAGAATTATAAGTAGAAACTGGGAACATATGTATACAAGTATAATAATTTATAACCTAAAACTACACTTATCTTATAATAAAAGATGATATTTTTCTTATAAATTGTCTGGGATCGCGATTTCATGTAAAACTTTTACACATCCTCAGCCGGAAACAAAGCTGCCGTCATCGTTACGAACGCTATATGTTAATATGTTTTTGTTAGTACTACCAAAATCTGAAAACAAAAACACATTTAAAAACAGAATTGACTGCCGGTATTTCAAATTTTGGTAGTACTAACAAGAACATATTAACATCTAGCATTCGTAACGATGACGACAGCTTTGTTTCCGGATGAGGATGTGTAAAAGTTTTACATCAAATCGCGTTCCCGGAAAATTTATAAGAAAAAAATCATCATTTCTTATAAGTGAAGTATTAAGTTACAAATTGTTATATTTGTATATATTTGTTTGCTTCTCTGTTAATAGCTTCATATTTATTGGCAACATATTTTCTTTAACTTATCTCCTACTTCTTTAGCTCTTTACGCTGATGACACAGTACTAAATTATTCTCATGTTAATCCCAGCACGCACAACAATAAGTACACAGCTCTCTTTAGATCGCCTAAGTCATTGGTTCAGCACTTGGCGGATCTCTTTGAACCCTCAGAAAACCGAGGCTAATATCTTCACTCTTCGCCGATATACTCCGCTTCCTCCGCTTGGTCTCTACAGGAATAATGCCCCTTGGCTCCCCACTACAACTCCCGTTAAATACCTTGGTGTGCTTTTGGACTCCGACTGATCTGGCGTGCTCATATCGATCGTCTTATATCACTGGCCTCCATGCGACTTTCAAAACTCTCACCTCTTTTGCATCGCAGTTCCAGCCTAGGCCTACAGTCTTCATTGTTACTCTACAAATCACTCGTTCGTCCGCATATTACTTATGCCTGCCAAGTGTGGGGGGGGGGGGCGCACACACATGTCATCTGCGTCGTTTTCAGGTTATACAGAATCACTTCATGCGCATCGCTAACAACGCTCCATGGTTCATCCGTAATCAGCAGCTCCATCACGAACTAGGACTGTTACCTCTTCACGACTACATTCGCAGGAT
Organism: Mantis religiosa; assembly: GCA_030765055.1. Taxonomy (NCBI): domain Eukaryota; kingdom Metazoa; phylum Arthropoda; class Insecta; order Mantodea; family Mantidae; genus Mantis; species Mantis religiosa. The sequence continues at coordinate 153,342,564 of CM060952.1, read as the reverse complement.
CGCCCGTCGTTTCTTTTCCACGCTGCAAAAAGTTCCAGGAGCTGTGCATTATAACATCGGCGTCCGCACGCGCCAGCCCTCACGCTTGAAGAGGAGACTACCACAGGACCTGCTTCTGAGTGATACATCTGATTCGAGTGATTCTAATACTTGATGTATGTCTTATATCTTCAATATTGACACAATTTCTCTGAGAGTAATATTGGAGTTCTAACTTAATGTAGTCAGGGGGCGACCTGTTAGACTACCCCTGAGTGTTATTGTTCTTTAATGTGTTGTTCTGTTACCTTCTTTTCACTCTAATCTGTAAAGCATTGCACTGCTGATCGATTAATACAAAATTATAAAAAAAAATTTGTTTAAGAATTATTTACAAGTTCATGGCTTGGTTTAAAAGAGTAAAATACAGTTCTTCCTCCATATTTAATAATAATAATATAAATAATAATAATAATATAAATAATAATATAAATATAAATAATAATAATAATATAAATAATAATATAAATATAAATAATAATAATAATAATAATAATAATAATAATAATAATAATAATAATAATAATAATAATAATAATAATAATAATAATAATAATAATAATAATAATAATAATAATAATAATAATAATAATAATAATAATAATAATAATAATAATAATAATAATAATAATAATAATAATAATAATAATAATAATAATAATAATAATAATAATAATAATAATAATAATAATAATAATAATAATAATAATAATAATAATAATAATAATAATAATAATAATAATAATAATAATAATAATAATAATAATAATAATAATAATAATAATAATAATAATAATAATAATAATAATAATAATAATAATAATAATAATAATAATAATAATAATAATAATAATAATAATAATAATAATAATAATAATAATAATAATAATAATAATAATAATAATAATAATAATAATAATAATAATAATAATAATAATAATAATAATAATAATAATAATAATAATAATAATAATAATAATAATAATAATAATAATAAATTATATGGAGTGTGTAGATTGAAGTCCTTAGGGTTGGTAAAAATAAAAATGAGCTGATGTTGCTTTGTTATTTCTAATACTAAGTAGTATGTAGCACTAAAGCACCAGTTTGCTTAAAACATATGGATATTAAATTCCGGAAACTACCCCACGTAGAGAAAATACTAATTTATCCCACAACAGGATGACAAGGGGGATTCTGTTTATTCCACGAACGCTCCAGAAAGAGTGGGCTAGGACTTATAAATCTGCTTCAGAGAAAACTATCTGAATAGAATTACTGAAAGGCCATTTTATACTAATTGATATTATTTTAAAAGAAAAATATAATAATAAATCCTCCGAAATGTGAAAAAGAGCTTAGCACTTTGAATTCTTTATCACTTGCATGAATTCTTCGTACTAAAAGAAACCCTCCAATAATAATGTGAGGCCAGTTTTACAGTTTTATGTGTTTTACAATTATTTTTATCAACATATGTAAAGCAGAAAGAATTCATGTGCTGTATTCTAAAACTATTTTAAAAGGTGTCATCAGTCAAAGTCTGTGGCACTACAGAGAGAATGGTGTGATTTCCTGTGGAAGAAACGCTGGAAGGTAATTACTTCTGGCGTTAGCGGTTCCATGGAGCCTTATATCACTCGATTTGAGCTCCCTTATACTGGTAATAGAAGTGAAAAATAAACTATTTATAATTTTGAGATACCCAAGACACTACAGAATTTTCTGTTACCCCTAGACACTCTCCTTTCCGCCCAATGAATGGAAATCCTCACTACACTAAAATGACAAAATCTCTGACCATTACCTATATATATATATATATATATATATATATATATATATAGGAAAATATATTACATCGTTCCCATTAATGAATAAACAAAGATATAAAATACTACGGCGAAGTCGCGGAAGAGGCATCCCACCTAATGGGGATAATACATTAGGAACGGACAGATGAGGTTAGAAGACCAGTAAAACAGCTCAACTAGGAGAGGACAACTCCGATATAAAGCCGGACCCTCCAGGATGGGGGTTTAGCATTGGGCTGGTAAACTAATGTAGTAAAAAAAGGAAATTACAATTCTCATAAAAAGAGCTGGACTGAAAATATTTTGACCACCCAACCCAGGAGTAAGGATAAAAGCACAACATAAGATCAAAAATAGTTGTAACAAATAAAATAATAGAACAGGTTAATAACTTTAACTATCTAGACTACACAGTAGCAGTAGCAAATAACAACAAGGATATGGAGGTGAAATTAAACAGATTCAATCAAATGTGTGGAACTATAATAAGAACGCTGAATAGGAAAACACGAAAGGAAACACAGATGAAAATTTATAAGATAATGGCAGTTAACGTACGGTTCCGAAATATGGACACTGGCAAAGAACCAACGCAAACACCTAGAATCGGCAGAGATGAGATTTTTGAGAAGCCTGGCAGGTTATAAAAGAATAGACCACGTAAGAAACGAAAAAATAAGAGGAGAGCTTGGGATTTTTAATTTAAACAGTAAAATAATAAAGAGCAAACATGAACTGAAAAATCATATTTTAAGAATGGACGCTGAACGACTTCCAAGAAGAGTTTTAGATTATATGCCGAAGGGAAAGAGAGATGTGGGACGCCCAGCTCTACGCTGGAAGGATCAGTAGGCTCTTGAAGAGAACGGAACGGGTCACAGGAACCAATCCTTTAAGAAGAAGATGATAATGATGATAAAAAAAATTAAAAAAGCTGATTCTGATAGTGAGGTAGTTAGACCTAACTGTTTCATGTTTTTAAATATTAAATTGTAAACTTTGCCAGGTCTTAGTCAAAATAGCTGTCCCTAGTATGTCATTTGCAGAACCAATTCCGCACATCAACGTTAAGCTTTAAGTTTAAAGCTTAATATATGTATGTGCAGCTCATTTGTTTGTTTAATCTTTAAAAGTTGTGCAGCTCCGCCCTTCATGATAATTTAAGGGACCATACTATTGAGCTTTCAAATTTTCACATTTCTTGCAATTATCTATAACAATCATGCATTAGTGTACAGCCAAAGAGAAACTATGGAGCTTTGAGATTTATTGAGGCATTTTTGAAGTTATTAAATGTTTTAATTTTCAAGATACTAATAATTAATTGTTTGTTATTATATGGTAAAATTAAAACATATGTCGTAGACAATTATGAATGTGCTTTCAGGCGAGAATGTTGCGAAAAATTGCCTATTTGGTTTGTTAAATTTTAGACTATCTAATGTTTTATACTTGCAAATGATAAATGCTGACTGAAATATTTTAATTATCTGTTACTACGAGGGCTGTTAAATAAAGAAGGATCATATTCTTTCTACGGTCCTAATTTTTAGCACTAAACTTCAATCTTATTATATTCTGTTAGCTTCATGTTAAACAAACATGACGTACTATTTTCATTGTTGATAATTCTGGTTCCCGCCTGTGAGAACCAGAAAAGTTCAGACATGTTCAGCATCGCCTACCGCTGCAATGGAGGTAACATGTAGTTAGAGTTGATGTTAGAGGAAGATCCGGAGTTTCTTTCAAGCGTAATCACTGCCGATGAAACATGGCTACATCATTTTGATCCTGAGAGTAAACACCAAAGCTCAGTGTGGAAATCTCCTTCATCACCATCCCCCAGAAAGCAAAAGTAGTTGCTTCTGCTGAGAAAGTTATGGTCATCTGATTCTTTGATATTCATGGAATTGTTAATCAGCGTTTTGTACCTGCACACACACCAGTAACTGGACAATACTACAGATATGTCCTGAAAACATTGCAAGTCCATATCAGACGCAAAAGACCACATTTCCGTGAAGCAGGCTGGATACTGTACCACGATAATGTGCGGCCGCATATTGCCAATGTTGTAGCTGAATATTTTGCAAAAATCAACGTGAAGTGCATCCCTCACCCTCCCTATAGTCCGGATTTAGCCCCACGTGACTTTTTTCTATTTCCTAACTTGAAGAAACGTTTTCTTGGGAGGCATAATCCATCATCAGAGGCAGTCGTGAAGGCTGCGGAGGCGATTTTGAAGGATCTCTCAAAAATGGTTTCCAGCATGTCTTTGAAGACTGGCAGAAACGCTGGGACAAGCGCATCTCATTCAGGGGAGACTATTTTGAGAAGGACTATCAAATTTTTGAGGATGAGTTAAGATACGTTGTCAAAAAAGGAAAAAAGAAAAAAAATGTGATCATTCCTTATTGAACAGCCCTCGTATCATACCAAAATGTTTGTGTACCACAGTTCAGTTTATACAATTAAGAAAATATTGTTAAATTAAATTTGGTTAATGTTAACGTGCCTGGAGTTTTTAATACATTTAAACGCTCAAAGGTAAGTGCAGCAAATTATTGAAATGGGATTAACCGGAATGTTCTAAATGTCTCCAAGCAGGTACACTTTTTTGGGAAATGATATCCACCTTCAGTTATGCAAGTCTGAAACAACTCAATTTTACTTAAGAACACAGTTTGCGGATCATTTGTGATGCGCTTTCATTATTCGGTTGCTGCAACTTTTAAGTCAGAAAACGTGCATGTGATGCTCTGGTATCTTGTAGATTGTGTTGCATCCCACATATAGAGGTCAGTGGGAGTCAGATCCAGCGGTCGAGGGAAGTAAACCCCTTAAGTTAACACACAACTGAAGCCCATTTAGTTGCTACATGCTTTGCTACTTTATGCGTATTACTCCATTAAGTTTCAACGAGGGTAAGCAATGGATTTCGACGTCCTTTTATTTTACCCTTGAAAACTTGGAACATTGAACAGAATCATACTCTGTGGGCGGTTCCTTCAAAAATCGGAACCGACAATGCACCTTCTGATAACTTAACCCTTATTCCACTTTTGTCATCGAGGAAAGGAATTTTATACTTCATCGGTGCTTTGTATGAGAGACCTGCAGCCAGACCTTTTGTGTATAGAATATCAACTGTGTGGACCAAGAATATCTCTAACATTTTTCTAAGTTTGTAAACGATTTACAATAAAGGATTTACTTCTCATGAACAATTCCTGCTGAAAGAGAAGAATATACTGTCCATCATGTTCCTGCTCCTCTTTCAACTGTTCTTTTTCATAATCTAGATATTTCAGGTTTCATGCAGTTGTTACTAAATGATTTTAATATTTCCCGAAGTAATTGCAAGGCTAATATCTTCATCCTGCGCTAAATTTAGCTGCGAGATGAAAACAACTGAAAGACTAGAAGGGGTGAAATAAAACTAAAGGAATTAGGAGTCAATTAAATATTCAAGCTATCGGCGAATGGTTAGAGAGGAAAACTGAATGGAAAAATCATGTAACAAATGGCATCTGCTAGAGTAGTACGGATGGAAAAAAAACCAACTAATGGAAAAAGATTCCCTGGGAGACCGAGGAAAAGATGGACAGTATCTGAAATTCTGGATTAAACAGGCAGAATGCCTATAAGAAGAAAGAAAAGATTAGACTCTCCTTGTGAGTTTCTCAATATATTTGCTAGCTAAATTGCTTCATCTATAGCAAGGTTTTTCATACATTCTCTCTGCAAATAAATTGTATACTTATCACCGTTTTTAAACACTCAGAAACAAGAAAAATATGTCCAGTAACTCTAAGGACAAGGGCGCCGGGGTAGTGCACTAGGTTCGTTAGCGGCTCCCGTGCAAAGGATCCCGATTTCGAATCCCGGCTCGTGTTGACGATTTTAAGTCCTCCTTATCCATTCCTTCACCTCTGTATAGCACATGTGAAGTGTGCCCTATGTCCAACGTGGTTCGGAGTCCACAGTATAAGCTGTAGGTCCTCTCGCCCCACAGACATCTTCACTATCACCCTATCATTGGAGGTATTGGGCCCACCCTCTGGGCGCCTCCGCCTGAGAAATGGTTCCGTGCTGGGCTACGTTATCCCGAAGGCCAAGGCTGCCATGTGGGGATTGTCAGTAACCAACCAACTCTAAGGACAATGATGAAAGAACGACTGAGCACTGTATCAGAATCTTTTTTCAAGAATACTTGGTAAAACCCTTGATAATAAATAAAATCCGTGTGAACTCTCACTTCCAAGTTGATTTCATCAATGAGCCATAACCGACAGTGGCGCCAATCAGATGAACAGCGTTTTAAAGTTTCAACTTGGTGTGGAGATCAAACGGAGCATGAGCTATTCTCTCACGTTCTCATTGTTTCTTCAGGAATAAATTCAACTTTAATCTATAAAGTTTTTTTATCTGCTAAGTTTCTTGAAGTTCCTTTCTATATCGAGGATAAAACACGGCTTAATTCAACACAGAGAACTCTTTATCAAGCCGTGATACAAATCTGTGACAGTCCGCACCGTCGAAATGACTACATAGGATACCTCAGAAGTAAGATGAAGGATAATTTACTTAAGTGATTGACACAGGCTCTTCTGGAATAGCCAGTGAAGTGTGTGATACCTCGGGAACCAATAACTTCTTGGAGACGAACTTCAGGTAAGCGATGGTTGGTTACGTAGACGACGAGCCCAACAGTGGTAGCTTGTCAATCACAACATAATTTGTATCTCACAGTAGTACGGTTACTGTCATGATGAACTTGCAACGCACTATGCAACAAATCCTATGTTTTGGTGCGGGCCTAGTCAGAACACAGCAGCGCTCTTAACGGCGAAAGGGTCAACCAGCGATGGGTGGAGAGAGTTAAGACCGGCAAGGAAACAAGACAGAGGCAAAGTGAGATCGGAAGGATAAGGTCGGGCCGTCCGGATTAAGCATAATTAAAATAATTATCCAGACGGAGTTCTTCATTTTTACTGCTTAACTGATCTAAATTAATTAATACATTCTCCGGCTTCCGTGAAAGTAAATATTTGTTGATGCAGGATTGCTTCAAACCAGAAATATGTGAACGCTTTAATGTACGTCATACACTCTCAATGGAACAGTGAAATAAGACAGAAAGTAGTTTCATTATTGCTAAATTTACAACGATTTAAAATGTGAATGCTTTTAAAGAGAATGTTTGCAAATTACTTAAAGTATTATCATGTGAGATACTCGTACATACTATTATATTATATTACTATATACTTAGATCGTTAAAGATAATATAAAAAATTAATAAAATAAATTAGATTCGTTCCTCTGAGCAGTAAAACCTAAAGCTGCAGGCTTCCACTAATCGTATGCATAGATAGTTATGAATGTAAAAGGGTACAAAGTCATTAGATAGGTTTCTTTGCCTTTCGCATAGAAATGATTTTTATTACTTCATACTTTCATTGTTCAGTATTGTTAAGACATGGAGAAAATTAATATAGAAAAAGCCACACAATAAGTAGTTATAGCGGTGAGCTTCTATGTAGAAAAATCTGAATTCGATTTGATCTGTCACTTCATGCATTTCCAACGCAAAGTAACTCACTGAATTCCACAGAATATTGTGGGTCACTTAGTGGTGAAGCGTGCGATGAAGCGCTGAAAGAGCCAAAACCCAAAAATTGCAGGAGAAAGACAAGAAAAACAAGAAAATTCATCAGCATCATCATCATCATCAATCGCGGTTATAGGCCTTGTGGCCCGTTCCGACTTCAAGGAAATTGATCGGACCATCTCATTCGTGGCCTGCCAACATTTCTTCTACCTACAGGTTTATACTTGTATACTATTTGTGGTGTACGGTCTTCGGTCATTCTCTTCACATGATCTTGCCATTTTTGCCACTCATATCAAACAATATTTTATTTACTCTTGGTATATTTTTTAAAATTTATTCGCAAACATCGGCGATGCTACGGACAGTTTGACAGCTGTTTACAATTAGGTTGGAATGACAGCTCTGCGAACTCATTCAATACTGAATATTTCTATTACGCATTCGTAGCTCTGAATAACTATGCCTCGCAAGTTAACAAGCATTAAGAGATTTTATTACGTCTCTGTAGAGTATGAAGAAAATGTTATTTTGTGTTATGTGTCACTTTTAAATGCAACTGTAAGTATATTTCAATAGCATAAGTAATAATATTTTACGTAAATTAGTATTTAGTAATAACAAATAGGGAATTCTTGTGAAGGGTTAAGTTATTAGCAAAATTCTGAATTACATACTTTTTTCCATTTTAGGCTAATAGTTCACGTAATGTGGGCCAGCTGCAGGAAAAATTGGAACGTTTGAGTGTATAGAGAAATCAGCAATGTCTCTGCTTGTTATATGAGCAGTCTTGCAATGCAAGAAGGGCCTACGTGTGGCTGTAAAATAGAGTACTGAAGAGTAGCCTTAGTTCTTTGAGTCATTATTCTCTCTTATTTTAATGAAAATTATTATTTGGAACTTCCTTCGCTTTGAAAGTCACGCCTCACCAATGGGGCCACTAGTAACATCTTATCCGAAAGCAAAGCTCCAATGATGATCTACTTGAATCTTGAAACTGGTGTAATAAATTAAGTTCCGCAATAATATCTATCTAAAGAAAGAAGAAAAGAAAACGAAACAGTTGAAAAGAATGTTATATGTGAACGAAAGTACGTGACGGTGAAATAATAAAAGAGTGAAACATACTCTTCATTCCAGAATACATACACACCGTAACAGAATGCATATGAAACACGTATCTGGGAGGGGATACAAGGAGCAGGACGCAAAATATTAAATAGTTAATCATGTTCTACCGACGCTACAACCACGATTATGCCATCTCATTCCAGAGATTCCCTCTTGAAAGCTAAGAAATAAATCACGATGAAACATTCCTCGTGTTACAGATGAAAAATAACTAGCATTTGTAAAATGTGATACAGTTAATATGAAATACGTAGTAAATGGAGTACATTTATAAATAAAGAACAGTTCGCACTGGTATTTATAGAATATTTTACTTGTGCCTACGTAGAACCTATGTGACTGCGTATGTAATTTTAGCACTTAAAGCAAAATCTTTGACGTTGTTCCAGTTCACTCGTCTTTATTTTACTATAATACTATATTTTACTATATTCCTGCTTTTTTGTTTTTTAATTTACGTCCTCCAACATTTAGTCATATTGGACGATGAATGAAATGGGTGAAATGATGCTCAATGCGTCTGGGCTCCACGGAGCTTAGAGTTACCCGACATTCGTCTTTCAGGTTAAGGGAAAACCCCGGAAAAAGTCTTATTCCGGTAACTCACTCTGACCGAGATTCGAACTCGGGACCTCTTGAACGTGAGGCAGACACGCTACCATCTACGCTACCGAGGCGGGCACTATATCCCTGCACCTTATGAGAGCTATTGTTGTTAACGTCTACAGTTTTATACAAAATTCAGTCATGGAAGGTCCTAACTATTGGAGTTGATACACTGAACAACCCTCAGGACAAGAACAGCTTCAAATCTCAGATAATCTCAGACCTTGAGCAATACATCTTCTGTGTTAAGTGCATTTTAATAGCTTTTAATTAAATAAGATGTGTAGGATTAAGAGAACTTCATTGAATAAATCACTTTTGACATCTGAAATACTAATATGTTGCTATGAAACTTTTGCAGTTGTGGGCATCCTCATAGAGTGTTATGAAGTAGTACATGTCACCCACACACATGCAAGCGATAGGGAGTTCTGCTGGGAGTAAACACAGGACTCGATTGGCAATTAATTTGAAAACACGCTACAGTTATTTTAATAGAGTTCAACCTGTTTACCAGAATCTTTTTTATAACCCACGCAGCAAATGTATAGTATTTTATTTCCACAAATTCTGTATCCTAGAGTAAGACTAATGCAAATGAAGTAACTGATTGAGATTTATCGAAGGAAACAGAAAACTTTGTTGGTGATTCCGTGCTTAAAGTTATAGGGTAGGCAAAAAATTGAGTGGGAGAAGAAAAGAAAAATTGAAATGCTTGACAATGGAGTTGGCACAGAATGTGCACTATTACGTACCACATATTGCTCAAAATGTTTTGAAGATTATTGAACACTTCGTGAACAACAAGGTTGCGGTGAACCCACCTACCCAAAAAACAAAATAAAATTAAGGAGACGTAACCTGCGCATTCAGCAATGATTACTGCATTAAGGACATTAGGGTCGTTGAAACCTTAAAAACAAGCCGTTTGCATATGATGTTAGGAAGGTGAATTTGACTTTCATTTGAAAGGGTAGGTATGTTGAAATGTACACCACGGAACTCTCCAATGAATACTAGCGGTGTTTTGTTATCTAGTGCCTCTTTATTATATATATCTTCACACTGTTCTTTAGCGTGAGGCAAACTTAGTGATTTTGAAGTTCTACTTCGTATAACTATAAATCATCTTCGAGATAAATACCTTCTCTTCTGTTGTAAAACTATGATGGGAAATCAAATAAATAATTCATTAGGTGTCAAAAATTATATATACTTATATATAATAAAAATATAATAGAAAATTCTTCGTCATGGAAACTTACTTTCAGTATTGCTTCTTTGGCCTTACATTTTGTCAGATGTTGCTAGTTCTATAAATGATTGGTCACTAATTTCGGAGTTGTTTTACTTGTTGTTGGCGCCTCTAATCTTAATGCCAACTAATACCTTTATACCTGGCACTTTGTGTGCAGGAATTGTTGATCTGTTCCTGTTAAAGAAAGCTGAGGTTACCTTGACTATAAGTGAAGTAATTTTGGATGGCCCCCTTAACGTCTTGATTGAAATCCAGGTCTGCAACACAAAGCGAAGTCATTATAACCGCTAATAGTTTGCTGTGTACGTGTATGGGCCTTTCGCAATGTGGCTAGCCCACATTTCTTTTTGGACAGGGGAAGGCTATACCCGCCTCATACAATGGAAGTCGTGCCCCGCAGATATGGTAAATCTGTGTTCCAAATTCAGATCTCCTTTCGCATAAAAGTAACGGTACACGGATGGCCGTATCTGGCTCTGGGCGAAAGAGATTGCAACTGGAAAATTTTGGCAAGTGGTACCACTTCCTCCTTCTTTAACTACTTAAATAAATTACCATCAGTAATTCATGTTTTATTCCTCTCTTTTTTATTTCTTTAATAACCAATTTCCCGCAGCAATGAAAATGATAAACTTTTTTGTTTGCCATAAAGGTTGTTGCAAAAGCCTTCCTTCACATAATACAGTCGTGATATATATATATATATATATATATATATATATATATATATATATATCATTGAGGAACACTCCTCTACAAGCCATACCTAAAAAGTGAATTGGTGATATTAAAGAATGGAAGTAATGGACATACAGCGCTCTTACCAAAAACGTGTTGTCCTGCAAATCTAAATTTTATTTTCTTATTTCAGTCATATAAATGAACTTCTAGCAGCCATTATTCACGAATTGTTGCTTTTGTCTATTCTAAGACTTATTATTCTCACAAAATGGATACAAATATGTTTAACCAGGTCTTGCGTAAATAACGTATTGTACAATTTGTTTTTGTTAATACAAGCTATCATATTATCTATAAGATTTTATTATTTTTATGATACTTTTACTATCTCTAAAATATAGGTTGTAATTTTGGTTTTGTAATGTTGCATGCTTTCTGATGTTAAGTAGTCTTCCTACTATTTTTCCGTGGGTACCTAACAAATGATACTCATCTGTTTTAGCTAATTTACCTAAGATTGCTGCTTAAGTATGTGCTAATTTTTCAAATAAAGAAAACACATAAGGATCCAGCTATTTACACACTCTCCAATATTCCATTTACTTTATATAATGCTACGAAATTCACATAGCATAGTTCACCTTGATTAGCTTAGTGTCCGCTTGAACTACTTTCAAATAAGGCAATATATATCTCTCAAACTTGTTATTACTACTATTTAAAATAAAGAATCATAATTACTCAATGTCTTGTAGATATACTGACATGCATAAAAAGTGGGCTACAGTAGAATCTAGCAGTTTACTTTGGTACTGAAAATTGTAACTACCAGGGTGACCTCCTCCATTGCTTGAGCCTGGACTGACAGCGTACCTTACTATCCTCAAAAACTTGCCAATGCTTCATTATAATTTGGAGAAAAAAGTAATATATTACAATAACATTATCTGCTATAAAGCATACAAATGAAAATGAACTTTAAGAAATATTCTTTTTTAATCTTATCTGACTTTTAAGCTTTGTATGTTCATGCTATGCTACCATTTAATGTCAGTTTTATTATTTCATTCTGTGGTGGCACTGAATTTAGTCTTCGCCCCCATGTCATCGATGAAAACTGCTATATGATATAAATGCCTTGACCAGTGTCGCGACACGTAACAAAGCAATTCTTCACCACTTCCTCTAGAAGAACTGTTTCATTTGTTTAACCTTTCCTTATGACCAATCATTTCATTTCACACTGTTAAAAATATTGATCACTGGTTCTTTGCTGTGTTTATAAATTGCTTTTCAAGGGAGTTGTAACATTATATATATATTATAATGTAAATACTCATACTAAGTATTGGAGAAAATTAGTTCTACGGAATAAATGGAAGAAATATAATTATAGAAGTTTTAAAAGTGAAAAATTAAATTGCAAAGCGAAGAGGAGATATAACTAATACGAGCATTTATGTGAATGGAAGGCAAAATGGTGCACATATAAACAAGAAATAAAATCAATTGAGATAGGCTTATTAGGGGCTAAGCCATAATTGAGTAAACTCACATTGAAAATCTGCAAGAAAATTGTAACAATTAATGATATATTACTGAAAATAAAATAACTATTTTGTTTGTTAAATACTCTATCAATTGCCAGAATCATATCAACGCCGCCAGTGTTTCGGAATTTCGCCCCGCAGGAGATGATATGTACTGACATGGGGTTCTCACTTTTAAGCATACTTAAATTCCATCGGTTCGGGACGGGTTTGAACCTGACACGTCACAGCAGAGCCATCTGATTCGGTTCGAGGACATATAGAAGATTAAACATGTTTGGAGTACAATGGAGGTTTAAGAGCAAGGGGGAATATCAAAATATAAATTTAAAATTTTGAAGCAACTGATATTAAAGAAAAATAAGGAAAGAAGAAACAATTCAGCTTACTAAAGAAACTATGGGCGAAGAAGGTAACTAATCTGAAGAAAAATGTTTAGATTAACTAAGAACTACAGAAATATCAGTAAACAGACCAGAGTTAAAACTTATAATATAACGGATTTGAAACCGAAACAGTATCAACAGCTTAACATCAGTACTTGAGTTAGTTTAACAGCTTGATGTAGAGAGTTGACAGTTTATCGTAAGTGTATATTAGACAATGATAATGTAAATTTTAAGAAATTAATTAATTTATGTACTGTAAGAAGGGCATTCTCTTCGTGTATTTTATAATTTTATAATTTTTATAGCTTAAGTAAAATTTGCTTTTGGTCACTACAAAGAGGATCAGGCCAGTCATCAAAATTATCGGTTTGTACGTATAGGATTATTATTGTAAGAATAAATGAAAATGAGCTTAAACCACTGAGCATATACAGTAGGGTTTCCAGAATTCTAAAGGTAAAAAAGAAGTGACTCATTTTTAAACATTTTTTAAACTAATAAAGATAAATTGGCAAACACTTTATGCTGAATATTTAAACATTAAGTTATTCAGATTATTAACCTTCCAAGTGCTCTTCAATCTGACAGACTACATTTAAGGTTATTCTAGTGAACTCTTGGCAATTTTTGATAACTCTACATCTCACATTTTGTAAAATTACAAAATTCTGAACATTTTGAAAATTCTCATAGTTCACTGTCACCTGGAGCTCTAGGCCTTGATTAAATCTATTGAGCACCTGTTTTCTGTATCTGTCTTACTTTTTATGAATGAAATGATTCGCTCTACAAAAGCATTTGAACCAGGGATGCCAAATAAAATTCCTACCACTTTGGAAATATTTGGCACAGAATTGTCATCACCTGGTACTGACGAAAGGAATGTAAGTCAGTTTGCTGCATAATCACCATCTTTGTTCACGCTGCTGCAGAGATAATCTCGTATAGGTCATCAATGGAAATATCTTCTCTGAGGTGGAACACTTCTATGGCTTTTACAAGATCTTAGAACTCAATCCCTTCCTGTAGAGAAAATTCTGTAAGTGATGCATAGGGATTGTCATTTGTCACTTCATATCTTTCGTGAAGGTACTGAAGCATACTACTATAAAAGCTGTTCAGGTTTGCATTAACATTTTTCTGTAGTGGCATAGACAATCAAATAATGAGTTCTTTTGAAACAACATAGAGTAGAACGGTAACGGAAGTGTAACTGAAAGCAACTGAAAGACAAAATCAGGGAGACATCAAATTCGCTTATTATCGAGGGCAGAAACGTGCTGCACTTACATGACGGCACACAGATGTACCTATGTTGATTTAGAACGCACTTCTGTTACCAACATTCGCGAAATGAAACAAAACGAAGCACAATTTTCCAAAGATTACATACGCTTTATGAGAATATTTAAGTCATTATATATAATTTAATAATTCGCATTGGGCAAATAAAAACGGAGTATTGCATATTCAGGGTAAATAATAAAAGTGGGAACAACATTTGGGAGAAAAAACGGAGGATTCCGAGAAAAACGGAGCATCTGGCAATCCTAATATACTGATATATGAGACAAGTACTTTTCAAAGTCGTATCAGTTAGTTACAGATGACTGATTTAGGATTTTAGCTGATTGGTGGTTTAATGTCTTGATACACTAAGGATTTAAAGGCACTCCTTTAAGAACAGACAACTTCAGCTTAAACTGCGACCATGGCACTTGGATTAGTCCAAGTTTTAAATAACACGTCTTAGCTGTTAATAAAACTTACCTTGTTTTCTTCTTCTTCTTCTTCTTCTTCTTCTTCTTCACTTCACGGTATGGGCAGAGTGCCCGTTCCGTCTCACAATACTTGCTCCTTCCATCTCTTTTTGGGTCTACCAACATCTCTCTTTCCTTGTGGCTGATATTGGAATGCAATTTTAGGCAGTCTTGTTTCGGACATTCTTTGTATATCTATCCATTCCTTTTGATATTTTTCAATTTTGCTACTTATCGAGTCTACGTTGAGCTCCTTTCTTATATCTTCATTCCTTATTCTATCCAACCTTGTGCATCCCTCTGTTTTCCTTAAAAAGTGCATCTCTGCGCTTTAAATTTGTTTTTTCATTTTATTCGTGAGTACCCATGCCTCACTTCCATAAAGTAGTGCAGGGACTGCCATTGTTTTGTACAACTTTATTCTTGTATCTCTTCTTGTTTTATTTCTCAACGTTCTATACACTGTTCCACAAATCATTTGGAATGTTGCAAAGGACGGGGACTCTCGTCTGAGACAGCCCCGTTTCAGGGAGTAGCGACCCTGCCGACGTGAGCTCCAGGTTCCTCTGGCCCGGAGGATAGTCCATGGTTCAGGGTCCCAGCCCGGGGTTACGGGTGAAGTCCACAACGGCGGAGAAGGCGAATGTTTCGGCTAAAGCGGCGGAAGTGGCGACCCTCCATTTGGGGTTAATACAACTGGGGGGCAGGAGGAGCTCCAGAGCTAAGGTGAAGGCAGTCCTCCTAAGGGAAGGAACCCCTACAGAAAATCTACTGTGCAAGGGGCTGGTAGCCCCTTCACAGGAAATTCAAGTTACTCTGTCCTCTCAAAACTTATCTTGTTTTACTGACTATAACTAAGGTGGAATATTTATTATCATAATAAAAGTTCGGATTAAAGCATTCGACAGGAGGAGAAATAAAACATTAGGTATGTTGATCATCCCCAGTGGATATATAACCCGCTCCTACCTGTAACGTCCTGTATATTGGAGAAGCCACAACGGAAATAACATTTTTACAGACATGACCTACCACACAGCATTTATTATGCAATAACGCCATGTCCTTAATGCCTTTATGTTACGAGTTCTTGTCGGAACAATTTTTCTCTCACACAAAGTCAATACAAGAACTCCTCGAAAAAAAAAAAAAAACTCCCAGACGTCTGAGTATACTTTCCCATACAGTATCTCATTACAAAGACAATGCATAAGTAATGCTATATACTCGTCATTTTTCAATAAAGAGTTTAAGGGTTGACTGTACATGCACTGTGACTGATTCCAGACTCAAACCGGGAGGCTACTAGACCGGGAGGTAATAAAGGTTCTGGTCAGAGACTTTTATGAGCTCGTCTTTTACACTTAATACAAAAGGGAGAGTAAGAATTGTGCAGCCTTGTGGAAGTACTGGAAAACGCAACAACCTTGGCTCAAGCAGACGCATGTTGCGGTGGTCAAGGAACCGAGATTTCGCTCCACATTGTGAAGCCGCCATCACCAGTGTTTTATATTGCTGGGGCGTTACACCAAAGAGGACCGCACCGCTCTTCTCGGTTTTACTACTTTTTTCATTACCCTAGGTCTTTGCACTTATCTTTGGTCGTAAAACTTCGCATTACTATACAACAGTGCTGTATAATAGCAGGGAACCAAAGAAAAGGCGTTGTGCGTCCATATACGGACTTATTCACTTTTTTGTTTTTTTACTACAACTATTATTACAATGTTAATGTTCTCCGAGGCGTGATCTGGCATCCACATAATTATAAGTATGGGTTGTATCATTCCTTAAGTTTATAACGCCCCCCGGAAAGTTCAGAGAACCACCCTTCTCTTTTTTCAGTCTTTGCTTCAACGTAGATCCTGCTGCACCTTGCTCATCCACTTCTGCCCTCTGTTAGCATTGTGAAAATTCGGTGAAATTGCACACCGAATTGGTTTAGTATTGGTGTGCTCAAAAGCACACCTATACTAAACAAATTATGTTCAGTTTTATAAAGTTCAAAGTCACATTTAATTAACATCATATAGTCTATTAACCTAGAAGGCTTTCATTTCAAAATATCTTGAGGTGAAGAACACATGAATTTTGTATATTGAGGGGTTACACAAGCCAATTTAATATTTCAAACACCATCCCTATATTACCGTTAATTTTGAAGGGTGTTAAACATTTTATTCAGATGCTTTGACATCTATTTCCTACATTCACTTGGCATCCTGGGACCATTTGAATATTAAAATATGTATCCAAATATTAAACCGATTAAGAACATTTTTCTGGTAATTTGCAGTTTTTATATGAACTCCCATAATGAGATATGCTGAAGTTAAAACCTGTACTTTTTAAAAAGTGTATGAAGGTGTGTATACTTCATTCCAAAAGGCTGAATCAAGGTCTACATAATACAGCCTGAAATATCATATTAAGAATTTCTTAGAGGTTTAGTCAAAGGTACCAAGTGTGCGGCTTCTATCTGAGGGGTACCGGATTCAAATCCCTGGGTTCGATCAATCAAAAGCATTTTGCAGTTTTTCACGCCACGAATGCAGTGTTGACTAATTTTACCTGCGCATTTTACCACCGTGATTTTCATTACTGCATTCCATTTGCTCCATTTTCACTTCCATTCCACAATCCTTGATATGCTGTGATTCAAAATTTGCTTGCTCCTCTACAGGCTTATTAGCTTTTTTCCAAAACATTACACCCTTGCACCACTCTTCTGTCAAGGGTGACGCTACTTTAAGGATTGAGTTTAGGATTAGGATTTCACTAACGAAGGAATTCGGTATGTAGGGCATCATGCTGTGCCGATTTTGCCTATGTCCCCAAGTGAGAGCACCCCCTGGAGGAAGGATGAGGTGAGAGGAGACAGAGGGTAGTCGACACAACGGGCCACAGCAGTACAGAGGACAATTGAATACAAGGTCTACTCCCATTAGTCCTGGACCCTTAGGACCAGAACCCGGGGCCTCTCGGGATATTTACCGCAGGACGGTGCTTATTTTAAGTACCGCCCCCCCCCCCGCTGCTCGAGGCAACGGGATGGAAGTGGATACGCCACTGGCGCGCCGGTCCTTAATGAACCAGCTACCAAATAACCTTGGTAGGGCCGCCGGTGTTTGGCTCACCAGCTACTAGCTCTGCAGCCTAGTACCCGTGACTTATGAGGCAACCGGAGGTACCCAATTGCCCGTGGGTGGCGGGAACACACTGCCCCCTCGAGTCCAACCCAATCCGAACAACTCCCTTACGGGAGGGGCTCGGCATGTTCGGCCCGAGGTTCCTCTAGTAACTTCAGAGGTACCACTAGTGCTAGGTGTCCGTAGCGCCCGCACCTTGGCAGCTGAAAGGGACGTATCCCTCCCCCTACGGGGAGTACAGAGGACAGGGTCCCTACAGTTTACTTAGACTTCCCCCGACAGGTTAGGAACGGACACGCTCTCCTATTCCCAGCAGAGGCACGGAGACAGCCAACTGACCTACCGGCGGGGGAGGCAGTTACCCTCAGAGCATATCATCCTGCCATGCACCGCCGAGGCACCCACCGACACTTCTACCCTGAAAGAGACTACAAGATGAGAGATGATGCAAAATGATAATGAAGATCAAATAGAGAGATGGAAAATTTGGGGGATGTAATTAACCTACCCAGCATTCGCCTAGCAACCCGGGAGAAATCCCGAAAAATACCATAGGTCAGATAGGTCGGCCACGGAATCAAACCCGGGCCTCCCGAATGCGGGCACAGACGAAACCGTCTGAGCATCCCGCTCGGTAAGGTTTGGGTTTACAAGGATGTATCTGCAGGAAATAAAAGGAACCCGAAGACTGACTACCATGCCTTTCGCCCCGTTTAGGAGAGTCCCTTTTTGTTGGTTAATGGTTAGCTTCGTCATCTTTAGGCAAAATATATACTGATCAGAGTTATTGCTTTCTGCGAACTTTGGGGCACAGATAACGGTATTCAAATTAAAAAGAATAATTAATTAGAGCACCGTATTTTAGTGTTGCTGTTTATAAAATTTGGGCTGGATAAATACTTCATAGTAATATAAAATGTTCTTTAATATTAAACTTTGGAATCTTTTGAAGCATTATAAATATTACATACCTACCGTGCACAAAAATAGGCATTTTTGTGGCCTTAACCATTTAAGACGTATTGTTAACGTAGATAAACTACTACGTACGAAATACTAAATTCTATTCCTTTAGGGTGTCATGACAGGCATTATTTAGTGAGATTTTGTATTTTGTGTAAAACTAATCCTTCAGCGTCAGAGGAATAAATGAAGCGTGGTAAATAGGTGGTGTCTGATGAATTTTAACAATTGTAATGAGTGTTTAGCATGAGTCAAATTTAAAATGAGAACATAAATTAAACAAGCTTATGTACTGAAGAGTGGCAGTAACTAGAACGACAAATAAAATTGGTTTGCAAAAATTGGTCGGATACACTAATTAGTGTGGTGAGAAGAGAACAGTAAGATACGCGTACACAGAAAAGCACTTAGATGAAACAGGTCTGAACAGGAAACGCACCTACGACCATGGATATCTTAAAAATGCAGCAAGCTTCTCGAATAGCAAAATAAGAACGAAACTTGAAGCACATGTGTAGAAATTTAAAGAGCTCAGATTAAGTATTAGTCAGATAAAATATTGGAAAATTGTAAACTTCTACAGTTTAAAGAACATAGATTCATCATTTTTGCTTCTAAACATCTGTTGACAGGATAGATTTTATGGGGTGGATAAAATTAAAAGAGTTACTAAAATGATCCTCAAATAAGTCTAGCTGTATAGTGCTTATACTAGTACTAACATAAAGTATGAGAAATGCCTACACAAACAATCGAAATTTGCGGTTCTATTTCGTCTTCGAAGTTATAACTACAAAATATTTATACAGATATTTTGAGGTTGCTTATGTACATTTAAACAGCTCAAAACTGCAGAAACAGAGCAAGTAAAGCAGGTGTGTGAAATCGTGCTCAAATAAGCCAAAGGTTCACTGAGCTAAAGTATCCCCTCAGCTTTGTCCACGAGAATAAAATGGAAAATGGACATAAGAATCTGGAGACGGTCAGGTGGTCTCAGCAGCGTCCGCAAAGTCTCAGTGCTCGTTTTCAGGTCCTCCCTCAAGATGGTGGCTACTGGCTTCTGCTTCTGCTACTTTCTCCGGTGTTATATGAGGACTTCGTGGATGTTGGGTACCTCGGCTCTGTCAGGAACTTAGGAAAATGTAGGAGAAAGGACTCATCTTGCTACAGGTGTTGAGGATCCAGGGTCGAATGGACAGGGAGGAAGCTCGAATCACCGTACAACCAATAAATAACAACCAGATATAGTCCGAGCACGGTCAATGTCCTCGGCTTGCAGGAAAGAATAATTTTAGTTAATAGCTCTATTTATTCCTCTCACGTTCGGAGTTCCTTTTCACTTAATATTCATCCGTGACATCTAAAGGACATTTTAGGACCAATATCCTAATCACGTGTCACAATGTCTGAAATGGGGGGTGATACACGTTTTGTCTAACTACCCCACCATTGGCCAAATTTTGGCTATAGCGCGAGTGTCCTGCGCCGTGGCGTAGTAGGATAAGGCATTATGCTTTGGTTCCCTGCCACAGAATGTAGCCCGGGTTCGATCCCACCCCTGGGGTGCAGATTTTAAGTCCCGGGTATACGACCAGTGTCCAGTCAGCATCGTGAGGAAACTGAGGAGGTAAGTTTTTCTGGTCAAGAAATCCAACTTTCCGGCTGGAGGTGCTAAGTTGATGACCGCATCTCATCCCCGTATCGGTTGGATGATAGCCCACCTCTACCTTGCGTATGTGGGCGTGAGGCCGACAGTCGGGTTGGCAGGTGCTGGCCCTCTATGGGCTGTCGCACCATGAGTTATTTTATTATATCGCATGGGTGGCGTTTCTGCCTTCTAATAGGCTGCTAAAATATCTGCTTTTGAGCATTTGTTTACACAAGTTGTACTCGGGAAGCAAGCCAGGTGAAAAGACGATTAGAAATCAACATTTCGGGAGTGTGCATCTCTCCCATCATCAAGATACTTATTAAATGTTATAACCACAAATGAATCACTTAATATAGCACAAATATAAACAAAGACAAAACACTGAAAATTCGCATTACTGAACAAAAGACTGTTTTCAGTAAATTTAATGCCATGTCAGGAGATGGCGAGAGTATAGAAAATTGCGTCAAAGAAACGTACCTACTTGATTATCAAGCTGTATTGATCTGTGCTTCTTAAGTCGACGGATTTCTATTTTAAGGTCGGTTTCCAAGAGGAACTGAACTGAAATCCTGCATCACGATTAAGCGTGCTTAACAGAAGAAAGCACTCCCGTAACATTTGACAGGCTAATCGAGAAGTGAGACTAAATTGCAAGCACGCCTCCACCTCTGCTAAAAAAATTCTTGAAAGTTCTTAAACGTATAACATTTACAGTTACCATATGTTGTAGATGCGGTATAGATTAGTTGCTACTCTATGGCATCAACAAACAATGGAGCTAGAAAAGAGAAGCTCTGTGTTCCGCATTTCACTGAGAGAGAGGAGTCCTGCGTTTGAGGCTCTATTCAGAGACCAGAGAGAGAGAGAAAGAGAGAGAGAGAGGGGGAGAGAGACTGTATCGCGTGTGGTTCACCACATCTCTACGTTAAAGAAAACTAAAATGACAGAGAGAACTGAAGTAAGTTACAATATATAAGTAGGAATAGAAGAATAAATATTTGTCTACTAAGGGGCAAAGGTTAACAGAAGTACAGCAAAGGAATGTCAGATACAGGAAATCTTTTAAGAACACAGAGATATAATAGGCAAATAATGTTTCCTAGGTTTATATTAATATTTCAATCTGTACCATCAGGGATTACATAAATTATCATACTTATTTTTGGGTATGCAATGTCGTATACTGCTATAAGGATACAGCCAGAGTGCAAGTCCAGTACATGCATACTGTGATATGACACGTTTCCCAAAATGCTTCAGTAATGGAAAATTCTTAGGAGACAAGTCAATTTACTGAAAACCAAATATTTGTTTGAAATCGTCAAAATATATAAAATTATCCTGCGGGAAAATGACTGAAATGTATGGCAGGAAATGTTGATAATTAGCTGAAATTAAAGGGCTTAAATCTGCTACTTTTCCATAGAAAATTAAGATGGTATAGTAATATGCATTTATTTTAAACTTGGGTACTGCAATATAGCTCCAAGAACGTCTACGGAGTTTGAAAGTGTAAAGAGCGTTATAAACCATAACTTCGTTTGAAAATATTCACTGATATTTTTTAGCATTCAAATGTCATAGGCGTTTGCCTATAAAACATAAGTTTGATTCATGAACATACTTTCTGCTAAGTTTCAATGTGAAAAAGTAATTTACACTTTCCGTACTCATATTACGATCATCTGACTGCTGACATAAATATTATTCATAAATAGCAAACATTTTGATCAGAGTTGAGTCATAAATGTTCTGAGCTCATATGCATAGAAGAGGGTTTCCAACTCATTGTGTATGCATTATCAAGAAATATAAATGACGTTACACTGAGATTTAGAGCTCGATTGTGCAAAATCTTCTCAGTACTGGATATTCGATGCCAGTATTCTTTACGTGTAATAGACTGGCTATGTTTGCATCAAAATATCTACACAAATAGCTGTTTCTCAAACAATAGAAGTAAAATCCAAACATTGGATGAAGCTAAACTTCTACTACAGTTTATTTATCGGTCGGTTTGGTAACTGACTAGCAATTTTACTGAAGTTCTAATAATTCAGACATCGTTATATAAACCTCTTCTTGAACAATAGTTTTATGAAAGCTAATAGTCAATAATAACAATCTATCTTGTCTGGTAAACAGCGCCATAACTTCCGTTAGTACACCAATGCCAAATTGCTGTTTCAATTTTTTTTTTTAATTTTACGTTCCCCAACGTTAAGTCATATTGGACGGCGAATGAAATGGGTGAAATGATGCTCAAATGTGTCCAGGGTCCACGGAGCTTAGAGCTACCCGACATTCCTATGTAAGGATAAGGCAAAACCCCGGAAAAAGCCTTATCCAGGTAACTCACCCTGACCGAGATTCGAACTCGGACCTCTTGAACGTGAGGCAGGCATGGTACCATCTACGCTACCGAGTCGGCCTCCATTGTTTTGTAGGATAAGAGATATGAGTAAGATCTGCGTAACAGTCATTAAATATTATTATTATTATTATTATTATTATTATTATTATTATTATTATTATTATTATTATTATTATTATTATTATTATTATTATTATTATTATTATTATTATTATTATTATTATTATTATTATTATTATTATTATTATTATTATTATTATTATTATTATTATTATTATTATTATTATTATTATTATTATTATTATTATTATTATTATTATTATTATTATTATTATTATTATTATTATTATTATTATTATTATTATTATTATTATTATTATTATTATTATTATTATTATTATTATTATTATTATTATTATTATTATTATTATTATTATTATTATTATTATTATTATTATTATTATTATTATTATTATTATTATTATTATTATTATTATTATTATTATTATTATTATTATTATTATTATTATTATTATTATTATTATTACTATTATTATTATTATTATTATTATTATTATTATTATTATTATTATTATTATTATTATTATTATTATTATTATTATTATTATTATTATTATTATTACTATTATTATTATTATTATTATTATTATTATTATTATTATTATTATTATTATTATTATTATTATTATTATTATTATTATTATTATTATTATTATTATTATTATTATTATTATTATTATTATTATTATTATTATTATTATTATTATTATTATTATTATTATTATTATTATTATTATTATTATTATTATTATTATTATTATTATTATTATTATTATTATTATTATTACTATTATCATTATCATTATCATCATCATCATCATCATTATCATTATCATCATCATTATCATCATTATCATCATCATTATCATCATCATCATTATCATCATCATCATCGTCATCGTCATCATTATCGTCATCATCGTCAACATCGTCATCATTATCGTCATCATCGTCAACATCGTCATCATTATCGTCATCATCGTCAACATCGTCATCATTCTTATTCTTATCATTGTTATCATTATTATCATTATTATTATCATTATTATTATCATCATCATTATTATCATCATCATCATCATCATCATCATCATCATCATCATCATCATCATCATCATCATCATCATCATCATCATCATCATCATCATCATCATCATCATCATCATCATCATCATCATCATCATCATCATCATCATCATCATCATCATCATCATCATCATCATCATCATCATCATCATCATCATCATCATCATCATCATCATCATCATCATCATCATCATCATCATCATCATCATCATCATCATCATCATCATCATCATCATTATTATTATTATTATTATTATTATTATTATTATTATTAATGGGAATTTGTCGTTCTGTTGCTACTATTGTTAAGTTTTTAGCTTTTCCAAGATATTGGGTAACTGCAGTAAACCTACGGTATATTATTGTTGAAGTGAGTTAATTATATATTTATCAATTCTTATTACTACATAGTATACAAATGTTTATTTGCAGGGCAGAGTAATTACTTTATGACCACAATTTACGTTTATACCGCTACGAATGCAACATATTTTGACCAGAACCCGAGGCGAAATTTAATCTAATTACTTGCATGGCATGGCCCCCAAATATTAAGCTATACACACTGGCGAGTTGTGATCGAATCGATCAACCGTATCGCGATATACTAGGTCACGCCTACTTTATCCACACCAGTAATTAAACTTTTCTCAAGACTTTGTTAATGAACTCTCTCCTTTGGTTCACAAGTTCTTTTTTCTCCCGCTCAGGCTCCTCCCATCTATTTGGCAAAAGAAACACAAGTGGGTAACGGCCGTAACACCACGCTTGGCTAAAAAGATATTTCTTTGTGAGGTCCTGTACTTGATATTCATGCTGAGCCAGCACTTTTATTTCTTTTTTGTGTTGCTTGGCTGGGCACGATGACCCATCTCATTTATTACATTCCAAAATTACAGCTTTTGCTTGGGTCTTTCCAAGGGGCTGCCCAAATTTCCGGGTTCCTTGACTCGTAACGCAGTTGTGTGCAAGCTAATCAAAGCGCACATCGGAGTCGTGCACTAGGATAACCGCTATCTGTGCAATGACATCCTTAGTTTTTGTAGGTTTAACAGCGGAACAACTTAATGCTTGCTCTTGGAGGACCTGCCGCTCTAACTTAAGCTTAAATGATGAGATGCTAAAATTTTTACAACACCTGAAAAGTTACATTTAATCCCCTAGGGCGTGCTTATAATTTGATAAATAATGGATGGTTTTTAAAATAATCTCTTGCAACCTAATTTTAAATGGTAAAAGTTGCATAAATTTGCAAAATGTCACAGTAAACAGCCACATGCTCAAAATATTTGGGATGTACTTACACATATCTCCATTGAGAGTATAAGATCTTTCTATACGTCACTTAATTAACTTTAAATTTAAAAATATAAATTTCTGTTCCATTCAGATGAATTTCTCTATTCAGTATCGTACACTAGCATATAGTTTTCACATACTATTAATATGGCAACTTATTCTTTTGTCTAACACGTACAAGCAATAAAAAACGCATTGCATCCACCCAAAAATTTAAATCGAGATGTCAGTAAAGAACAAGTTTTGAAGTCCCTCGAATAAATGCCCAAAATATTATACTTGAAAAGATCGTACACCGCATAGTAATGGTTGAAGTCTTCGGAGAAGTAATTAGAAACAACGATAGAAGTAGAAGGAACTGTTTAAAATGTAATCAAATTATATATACGAGGGCTGTTCAATAAAGAATGATCATAATTTTTACGGTCATAATTTTTCGCATTAAAATTCAGTCTTTACCTTAATGTAAAACACACACGCCGTAGTATTTTCATTATTGGTACTCCTGGTTCCCGCCTGTGAGAACCAGGCAACTTCAGATATGTTCAGTATCGCCTACAGCTGTATTGGAGGTAATATGCAGTTAAAGCTCATGTTAGAGGGAGATCCGGAGTTTCCTTCAAATGTAATCACTGCAGATGAAACTTGGCTACATCATTTTCATCCTGAGAGCTAACAGCAGAGCTCAGTGTGAAAATCTCCTTCATCAGCAACCCCAAAAAAGCAGAAGTGGTTGATTCTGCTGGGAAAGTTATGGTTATCTCATTCTTTGATATTCATGGAATGGTTTATCAGCATGTTGTACCTGCACACACATCAGTAACTGGACAATACTACAGGGATGTCGTGAAAACGTTGCGAGGCCATATCAGGCCCAAAAGACCACATTTCAATGAAGCAGGTTGGATGCTGCACTACGATAATGCACGGCTACATATTGCCAATGTTGTTGCAAAAATCAACGTGAAGTGCATCTTTCACCCTCCCTATAGTCTGGATTTAGCTCCATATGACCTTTTTCTATTCCCTAACTTGAAGAAACGCCTCCGTGGGAGGCATTATGCATCATCAGAGGCAGTGGTGAAGGTTGAGGAGGCGATTTTGAAGGATATCTAAAACAATATTTCCAGCATGTCTTTGAAGACTGGCAGAAACGCTGGGACAAGTGTATCGCATTCAGGGGAGACTATTTTGAGAACGACCATCAAAAGTATGAAGATGAGTAAAGGTACGTTGTCAAAAAAAAAAAAAAAGTGATCATTCTTTATTGAACAGCCCACACACACATACACACACACATATATATACATATATACATATATATAAGCATTCATTAAATTTTAAATTTTTTAGCAAGTATATATGTTTACATTTTCCTCAATTCCTATTTACCAAAGGAAACACTTCAAAGTAAAATTTGAATGAGAGGCAAATTAAATTTTATAAACCTTTGGTTACATATACATTTTTTAATCTAATAGTCATACTGATTTTGACAAAATGGTTGTTCAAAACGCATATAACAGTTTGACGCCACTCCAGCTTGAATCTATGCTGACCCCTGAAAGCATTAAATTAGTATCATCTAAAATGGAAGATTTCCATTTATGCACTTCATGGTTTAAATTCTGTAACTTAAATTTCGAAGAAGTGCCAAACTTTCAATTGCATCGTGACACTCAATCCTTTTCGTGAGATTCCTTTTTCGCCACTGTGAAATTGAAAATTACATTTACCTGAATTCATCATGCAATTTGTATAGTTTGGTGAATGAGGCAGAAATGTAATTCAATTTCACACTATTCGACTAATAAAACTGTAAGGAGTTTGACTTACTGTAACTAAAGCACTAAAATCTTCACTCAAAAAGTTAATGAATGATTTAAAAGAGGCAGAACAAGGAGCAATGGTTGCCAGTACTACTTAAAACAGGATTATGTAGAAATAGAGCTATTCGGTTATTATATTTTCTTAGTACAGCAATTTGTAACTTTAAATAATTCTTTATACAATTTAATAATTTGAAACTCATTTTCTATGATGAACTGAATGTAATTTGCGACACATAGAACGCTAGAAAACTTAGCTAACAAATTAAAATTAATTAAAAGTTTTCTATATAAGGAGTTCATTTAGGTATTACTTACATGAGAAGATGTCACGACAACATGAAATCGTTCAGAACATGCTAGTTAATAGCTAATATTGTCGCGGCGAAAAGCACAGACATTTCGGTGCCGAGAGATAAGCGCGGCTTGAGTACACAAAGAGCCTGCAGTTAAAGATAACAGGTGGACAGTGCTTGCATAAGTAGATAAACATAGCGCTTGAGATAATTGACTTGCCGGCACAGATAGATTTTCTCGATTGACAGAGAATAATTGTTTTTCTTATTTGCTCCAGAAGCCTCTCGAATTTATCAGTGAGTTATTTAAGAGAACGACGACTCGCCAAGAGTCAGTCGTGAGTAGTAAATAGTTGTAAAGACATGTAACAACACTGGAATTTGAGTAAGCTGTTGGTTATTGTCATGGACCTTGGAGTTGTAGATTGTGATATGTGATGTAATTCTGCTGCTACGCAGTGTGTTTCTACGCAAATATAGAACATTTAGAATTTCGGCAAATTGGACTTTCACTTCTACGAACCCACAAAGTCACAATGTGCTATATTTTGTTGAAAGCATACGAACCTTTATTGATTTATGAATATGGCTTCATGGGAATATTTTCTCAATTACTTCATAACAATAGTTTTGTTTCTACTATATATATGGGTTAATTTATATATGTTTAGCTATGTAACCTCTAAAATGCAGATATTCATACAGATAATAGTATCTATTTAATGATTAGTTAAAGGCAAAAGGAAACAACAATACGAGGTGCGTTCTAGTTTTTTTTTTTTTTTTCAGGAACGCGATCAGATAGGAACTTCTGTATTTTTTTTTTTTTAATTCAGGTGGATCTTTTGTGAACGCGTGATAGAGATGGCAGCACTATAAAGTTCATAGAATGTCTAGTGGCAACGACGAGGATTAGGACAGTTTTTGATACTTAAAATCGTGACGTTTTCATTGCAAGAACAGCGTGTAATCATTCGTTTTCTCCATTTTCGTGGTGTGATACCTATTTAAATTCATCACCAGTTGAATGAGCCATGTGGTGATGGTACCACGGATGTGCCTAATGTGCGTTCCTGGGTGCGACAGTTCAATGAAGGCAGAACACTTTCGCATTTTTAGATCTTCATGCAGGATTGTGTGCGCTGTTCCCACGGAAATGCCAATTTTGGAGGAGAAGTCTGCAACGCTCAAGCGGCGATCCTCCAAAACAACGTTCTCCACTCGCTGGATCATGAAGTCAGATCAGCTGGTGCGAGGCTGTTACTGTCTTGGTTTGTTGTCACATGTTGTTCTGCCTTCATTGAACTGTCGCACCCAGGAACGCACATTAGACACATCCATGGTACCATCACCAGATGCCTCACTCAACTGGCGATGAATGTCAATAGGTGTTACACCACGAAAATGGAAAAAACGAATGATTACACGCCGTTCTTGCAATGAAAATGTCACAATTTTAAGTATATGCACTGTACAGTGCTGCCATCTCTGTCACGTATTCACAAAGAGTCCAAGTATATTAAAAAAACAACCAGAAGCTCCTAACTGGTCCCAGCCCCGAAAAAAATATAGATGTGCGCACGTCGTACATTTGGATTCTACAATTTATAATGACTTGAGTGTCGAAACTAAATGTCCTCTACCTAGTCGGTGTTCAGAATGAGAATTTCAAAAAGTATGCTGCCTCATCTCCTGCCTAGCATTTGGAAGGTCAGATTTTAATCTCAGCTTATGCGGAATTTAACTTATTCTGTAAGAGGAGTTCCATAATATTGAATTATTAAGCACAAGTTCATTCATAATCGAGTTACACAAATACAATTCAAACGCATCTTTAGAATCACTTTCCATCCAGAAAATAATGTAATGGTAAAATACAAAGTGACTGTAATATGATCGATATTTGTAGTTCTCTTCTATTTAAGAACATAATATTTTTGTTTAAACTTGCACCTACTGCTTGTTAGATAAGGAAGCTTGCTTGTCTTTTACGTCCACGTCCACGTCAGCTCTTTACCCCTAATAAGTGTGTTCACCTTTGCATAAAATTAATAAAAGAATATTATCCTCTATTAGACAATACAATTTAAATGTTTGTAAAACGTTATTTAGGTATGACACCATTCCTAAAATTTAATTCCAAGTCTATCTCACTGAATCACTAGGGCCTGGAAGTTGTTGACCTAGAAATTCTCTGAAAATCATCTACAAAATGCCCTTAAAATATAAAAAATATAATGTATAAAATGACCTAACAAAAATTAATAATATCTTTCATAATAATGAATTAATAACTGTCACAGACAAATAATGAATATATGGTTGGAATAACCATATTTTAAAATTAACTTTCTTAGTAAATAATGCAATTATTGCTACTAAGTAAGAAATTCAAAATTCATCAGGTCATTTTCAATTTTAGAAAATATTAAAAATAAGTTACTGTACCCATTAGCTAAAACATACCTTTCTTAGCGTTGCAGCACAACACCATTGTCATCTTCAAGTTATCAAAAGTAAAGGAACGGCGGTTGTCAGCTAAAACTGTTTTACACTTTGATAAACCTCTCTCCAATTCCACAGCTGTTATGGATGCATATTAAAAAAACTATATCTCCTGTTGTTAAATCCTGTTCAAAAATATCAGTTCTGAGATTTTCTCCTGAAAATTTATCGGCAATCGAACAAACTGTTTCGTATCATTTACTTTTGTCCAACACAAATCTAGTTTCTGCCTAATTTTGTCCCCAATCTCACCTTTTATATTTTGTATTCTCTCTTCCGCAATCCTCACTAACTCAGAAGACTTATCCAATGTCAAGCCATTCTCTTCAAGTCAGGTTATGGTATCCGTAAAAGATGCAAAATTTGATTTAATGAAGGCTACTTTACCTTGGACTTGAGTACCAGAAAACAGATCCTTGCGCTCTCAACTGCCTTAGAATATACCCTATCAAATCTATTCACCACTTCTCTCGCTATTTGAAAATTTTCACATTGGTATATACATGCAGTTGCATGTTATATATAAAGTCCATGGGTCAGTTTTATGTCGGCTACGGGAATCGAACTCGGGCCTCCCAAATGCGGGCTATAGATAAATATGTCCAATAAATTCGTGAAAAAGAAAGAAAATGACCTGAAATGCATCTAAATGTTACAAAATGACATTATTATAAAAATATGTAAAAATTCATCTTAATGACCCACAAAACCATATATACCTAACGTATTTGTTCCAAAATCCACTTAATTTCCAGTAAGCATCGTCTGTGACTACTCAGAAAAAAGATGACTTATCATCAAAATCCAGGCCCTATTAAAAAAAAAATCAGTGAACTATTCTTATTGCAATATTTTTTAGTCTGTAAAGAACAATAAGAATTTTCTTTATAGATTTTTTTCATCTTCCGTAGCATGTCAATAACATACTCTTCATTATCTTATAGTGACAATCTAATTCAGCTACACCAGATTGCGGCAGTAGTATTTCAACGGATTTCAACAGTCCCTCATTTTACTGGGTACATTTGTCCACTCACAGACATGAACGTTGCCCCTTTGTCATGTAATAGTTTTCCGGATGCATTTTCCGAAATTAGTGTGGCTTTTGCGCAAAATATTTTGATCACCTGTGGAAAAACACGGCCGCACATTTTAAAATAAGTTATGTAGAAGACATATTCCGAAATCACAAAAAATACAAGGAAACCACAGAAATTTTTCTCAAGTGTAGCTTTTAATTACAATTTTTATTTATCTAAAGTTTAAGAAAGACTATAAATACTTTAGGTCTTTTTCCCATTAGGTCTTTGTGAAAGTAATATTTTAAAGGGACAAGAGATTGTACACTCGTTACTTTCTGTAGAATTCTGCAGAATTTAGAATAGCTATCCACGGACACATATGGATGCTTATACTCCCACACAATAATCAAGAGCCAAATTTTAGTTGTTTTTGTTTTCAGGGAACCTTTAACCCTACATTCGACATGGTTTTACATCTAACATTTCGTAAAAATTTGTAGCTTTTCATCATAGGTAAGCGCTAGAGAAGATTAAAGTGAATCTTTTAAGATACTTACGGGATTTGTATATCTCCCAAAATTTTAATAGCGTTAATGAGAATGGATTCAGAATCTGATATATTCATCTGCGAAATTTATTAATATTAATTTGAGATCATCACTGTTCTAGGAGATTTAGTCTATCATTACTATCATCGGTGAGGGAGAAGGCTCTATGAAATCACTGGCTTTTTTTGGAATATCATTAAGAATGTGACAAAAGAATATTTCATATCCCTCCCATGTACATATAATAATATAGATAGACATGATCAATTGTAAAATTAATCGAATAAAATGTCTAAATTTCTACTGTGTAGTATACATTAAAGAGAAACATAGCTGAGGTTAATGAATTAAAGCAATTTTAAGTTAGTATTAATGTTAACTCAACCGCAGTGTCAAGCACATGATTTTACATCGAAGATTATATTATAATACAATATATTTTCCAAATTTTGGCGTGATTCTTTCATAACATCATTTATGGTATACTGTATTTTGCTGTATTTCTCTAAATGTAGTTGTTATACAACAGATTTAAAATAAAATTATTCAACTAGTAAATTCAACGAAAAACGTTTGTAGACGTTATGAAAATAGTCCAGTACTGTACGAATCAATTATTAGAATATATAGAAGACAAAAACTTTTGTCAACTTAACTGATTTTCAAAAAGTAATAACAGTTAATAATATTTAGAAATATTATAAATGCTCAGTAAAAATTTTAAAAGAGCTTATAGCTCTTATTTTACTGAGGGATTTATCTTATTCTAATACCTAATTAAACCACATCTGTAGAGAATATGAGAAATATAAATGGACCTCAATTGATATTTTAAAATATCTCAACACGATTAAATTTTCTGGCTTATAAAGGGAGATGAAAGAGACGAGACTTTACTTTTTAAAGCATGCAAAAGATTTTTCAGTTAGAAAATTTCTCAAAATTGTGTAACATGTTTCGTAATATAAATTGAGTAAGCATAACATGCTTTGAAACCTGTTTCATATAGGGGGCGAGGTATCGATTTTAATTTGGGCTTCTAGGTTTGGTTATGTGTCAAATAGAGGACTATGCTAATCACTGTGTTAATCTGACACCCAGTTTTTAATGCTTAAACAAGATATGATTCTGGAAGGCTATAAATTACAGAATTTAGATAAATAATTGTTTGTTTTATCTAGATTTAATTAAAGTTCGTTGCCTTAAGAAACCAGTTGCAGTTTCATTACGAAAATTTCTCAGCACCTAATCACGAGGAGAATCCTAAATTTAAGCCTGTTAGACGAGATATCTAATGAAACAGGATACACAATAAGCTTACACTTAATTTCAGTTTTAAGTACAAAATATCCTATAGATATCGTTTCTTTGACGATCCCCTTTCTCTTAGTACGTATACTACATACCCACAATGTAATTCAATTTAATATCATTTTAAGTACAATAATATTGTTAGTGACAGGTAAACCACCACGTGTGTATGTATTTACTACCTTCGCCACACATAATTCGTTTTTAATCTTATAGGTACCTTCATAGATATTATTAATTCACAATTACAAATTTTTATAAAATCTTTCTGGGACTTAGAATATGTTTAGGGTTATAAATATAGGGCTAATAGACATGATTTATTCTTTTTATTACGTTTAAAAAAAGTGGTGAGTTAAAATGTGTCATTTTTCTTTAAAAGTTAAATTACTT
This sequence comes from Mantis religiosa, assembly GCA_030765055.1. Classification (NCBI taxonomy): domain Eukaryota; kingdom Metazoa; phylum Arthropoda; class Insecta; order Mantodea; family Mantidae; genus Mantis; species Mantis religiosa. Next base: position 153,309,212 of record CM060952.1, on the reverse strand, counting down.
TGTGGTCCCGTGCTTGTGGTCATATTTCAGCGATATAAGATGCAGGACCTGCAAAGTAATTACTATGTTTTAAAGTAGCTAATTTACAAGAAATGATAAATTCATATTCCGAAAATCAAATTGTAATTTAGGAATTGGAAGGTACTTTTCATGTTCATTATGAAATTCCAAATGTTCTAAAACATATAATTTAAGCGGAGAGCAGATCAAAGGCATTACACATCAGTGTAAATACCATATTTATAGCAAATTAGTTTTAGAAAATACATAAAAGCAAAGAACGTGTAAATTATTTTCGTTATTTAGGTTCCCAATGTCCGATATACTATATTGTTACAAATGTGTAATTTCCAAGAAATTCACCGAAATGCACGATCAAAAGAGATGAAAACCTTTAAATATATTAAGTTCAAGTTTGTAAGCTTATAGCAGTTTCCGATTTGTTATGTGGTTAAACGAATCAGAATGCAAGCAGCAAAAGTAAAGCTTTTAAGATTAGTGGTAGATTACTCTATAAATATGTTCTTATCTATATGTTTGTGTTTTATTTCTGTGAACATTATTCAAGAAAGCAAAGTTGGTACTTGTTTACTGCACTGAAACGCTGCAAGACCAACATTTTTAATAAAACCTTGCTCCAAACTTACCTTTACATGGATCACTTTTTTAAATCATTACTTGTTCCAAAAACCCACAGACGATTTTGATTAAAACTTCATGAAAATTCATTTTCGTGATAAATGAAATTATTATCTTGAATGTTCCATTAATAGCCTTTGTGGTTATCTACATTGTGGATGGTCGCGCCGTGGCTGAGGGGTTAGACCATTCGGTTCTCAGCAAGGTGGCCCGGGTTCGATCCCAGGCGATTGCAAAGTATGTTTTGTGACGGTAACACGGTTCTGAGGCGGGTTTTCTCCGGAATCTCTGGTTTCCCTTGCCATCTCATTCCACCGATGCCACATCTTCATCTCATGTATCCATTAGTTCCACCGCCTGCGGTGCTACATATAGTAAAAGCGGACGTTAAACACTACACATTACATTGCGGATGACTTTTCCAAACTCATAAACCGTAACATCTAGAAAAAATCTTGTGTAGATATTGTGACAGGTACATTTCTTGAGGAGATATTCTTGTTATTGATTTCAAAGTTACAATACTTGTTATTTTCTCAAATGAAAACTCTTTTATTTGTTTGTTTTTATTTACTTTATTTTTCGCGTAAAGAGAACGGAATTTGGGGCCACGCCGTGGTCGAGTGGTTGGGCCGCTTGGCTCTCAAGGCGACCCGAGTTCGATCCCATGCGACAATACGACGCTGGGGCAGTTTTTCTCCAGCTCCTCCGGTTACACCGCCAGCATTCCATCAATTGCCCCATCATCTTTCCTATCATTTCATCTCACCCTCATTCGTTTATCTACTTGCCTCACTCGTCTCACCAGGCATTGGGCTGATCACCCATCCTGGATTCTCTCTTTCACTGATCCGTAAATTCCGTTCCTCAATCCGCATAAGGTTTAAGAGGAATAAGATTACCTTGACAGCATGCAGTGCTATAAGAGGGCAGTTAAAGAAGCAGAATACGAATATCAAAGTTATCTCATACGAACTATCTCTTAAAAGATTTTACTATACCTTAAGGCTAGTGTAATCCTCTATTCTCATTTTATCTACAAGGAAATAATATGTAATGAAAGCAGTCCTACAAATATTTATCTCGATTAACTGAACTAGGCAGAAAATAAGCTTTTTAAGTACAGGATGTTAAAGAATTAGATAAAATGTGTAATGTGTAGTGTTTAATGTCCGCTTTTACTACATACGGCACCGCAGGCGGTGACACTGATGACACATGAGATGAAGATGGAGCACCGATGGAATGAGATAGCGGGGGAAACCGGAGGTCCTGGAGAAAACACGCCCCAGCGCCGTATTGTCCAGCACAAATCTCACTTTGCGGACGCCTGGGATCGAAACCGGGTTAATTACCATTAAAACATTTTTTTATTACTATCCAATTTATACTGCAGAAGTGAAGACGTTCTTCAGACTTTGGTAGGTGATGGGTATGTTGCATGGGAGAAGGCCCCGATATGATAACAGCAGTTATAGGCTGGTTATAAATAGAACAACAACAATGTTGCATACAGGAAACTGAAGTGACACTTAAATGCTTAAAATCTGCTCGCTATATACTGTCTTTAATATGCCATAACAACTGAATAATGCCAGCCCTTTTAAAAAACTATTGAAAAATTCAAACTAATAACTACGTTGGTTTATAGATCAAGTGTTGGAAACAGCCAGTGGCACAGGAAATTATTTGAAATAAATTGTGAGTTTGAAAAAGATTTTTGAGTGACAAGTTTTTGTCTCTCATATTTGATCAGTATTGGCATAAAATTATACAAAATGCATTCCGAAAGAATGCACTTCACGGACTTTCCTGAGTATTCTCTCAAAATCCGGACATATATTTAATTTGGCATGTCAATACATTTAATATATGGCACCTATTTTCATCAATAGGAGAGCATAAGTCATTAAATTTTCTTGTCTCATCTCTGGAAAATACTGAACTTAGCATCAATTTTATATTGAAATTACATCCCGTAGGGGAGGGGATCCGTCCCCTTCAGCTGCCGTGGTACCTCTGACGTTACTTGAGGAACCTCGGGCCGAACTGCCGAGCCCCTCCGTCGGGGACTTGTTCGGATTGGGTTGGACTCGAGGGGGCGGTATGTTAACGACACCCGCGGGAAATCGGGTACCTCCGGCCAGGCCTCGGACGTTCGGACGGGGTAGAGGGTTGCCTCATGAATTCCGGGTACTAGGCTGCATAGCTATAGAAGGTGTGCTAGATCACCGGGCGGCCCCATCGAGGTTTTCGGTAGTCTTCCCTGCGGGGTTGACACGCGTAATTGGCGTATCCACTTCCATCCCGTCTTGACGTTGTCGATGGGAGGGAGGGCTTTTTAAGAAATCAGATATTGCCCTATGGGAAGAGCTCCGGAGTTTTCCATCACTCCCGGTTAGAAGGAGGACAAGGTCTTCGGACTTTTGGGTAGATCCTCTGCGCATAATCGCATAACCGCATATTGAAATTAGGTTTCGTTCTTGATCTGTGTGTTCCCTCTCTCGCTCGGTGGCTTAGATGTTAGCTGTTTACCTCACGTTCAATAATATCGGTAAGGGTGAGTTACCTGGAGAAGGCTTTTCCGCGATTTTCGCTTATCTTGAAATATAAATGTCGGGCACCTTGAAACTCCATGAACCCTGGGCTCATTTGAGCATCATTTCACCCATTTCATTCATCGTCTGATATGACGAAGTTGGAGGAGTAAATTAGAGAAGAAGAAGGAAAACACAAACACACCTTAAATATTCCAAAAATAATTTTATTTGTTTCTTTTGTAGGAACGACAAGAAACTTGGAGCCTACATTTCCGGCCATATTTCAGAATTCAGTTTCTTTGTTACAATGATTACAAGTGCCTACTTCAGTCAGTCTGGGCCATAAACTTCGCTACTTCTACATGTTTTTAGAACTACTTCTGCTTCATAGATATCAACAGACTTCCATTTGTTCACATGGCCCTATACTTAAGTACGCGAGCGATAGAGGGACACGTACATAAATTCTCAGACCGTTTGTACCCTGAGATACTGCACCGTTAACTGGGCGTCCCGAGACTGCACGAATACTACAAAAAGCGTATTCTCAGCATAAATGCATGCGAAATTTCTCTGTGTATCTAAACACTAGACTACCGCTTTCTTCTGCACTTACCTCAAACCAGTTCTAATTAACCGCTTTAACATAATTTGCCATGGGACAGTAAAGAACATGCAGACTAGCATTTTCCCCTATTTTTCCCGGCCAGCTTCAGGGAATGTTATAATGTGGATGTCCGCTTTTTTCTCCTTCTTTTCTGTTTCTGAAAGACTTGCATGAGCTCTGTAGATTGTATCTAACAACGTAGGCAAATAAAAACCACTTAAATTATGCAAGTGTGTTCTTTGTAACGGCCGATGGCAAACCGTCCTTCCTGCAGAACAAAATAATATCCATATCCCACCAAGCTTCTCAATTAACTCAGAGAACGAAAGAAAAAACCTTCAAACCTAAAATCTTATAAGCTGCTATTTAAGCCGGCACGCTCAATTTAATGACCATGTATGTACCTTAAGTAAATACAGGACACAAGACGATAATCTAATGTTTAAAATTAGAATTTAGAGAAACTAAAAACGGGACAATTCATACCACTTTTTCATCAGTGGCATGCACACATATGTATTAATTTGCTCGTAATAATATTATTATATTCACACGCTAATATATTACTCTATTATATTAGATACGTCACTTTCGAAACATGTTTACTGTTACTAGGAATTACTTCAAATTAAGGAGGAGAGCTTAAAGATTTTGCTCCCCTTGAACTGAAAGAAATAAACGGGAGCAAAGAAAACTAATCTTTAACCCTCAAGCATGTATGTTAGATGCCGCTTAGAGAAGAACTGAATTTGCAACATAGAATATTTATAAAATGACTATTGCTGCAAGATAGGGAAACATAAATCTAGTATTTCACGAGATTCTTCTTGTATTAGGTTTTCATTTTTTTCTTAACATCTCCCCTCTCTATGAAACTACATAATTTGGTAATTTCATGAAATATACGAGTAAAATATATATAATACATAGTTTACAATATTTCACAAAATTTCTATTGCTCATCTTATCCTGATTATAGATTGTTCATTTTTACTTTGACTTCTTGGTTGCCTGGTTCCCTGGCATCTCGGAGCGCTCTCCCTCTACTTGATCTCTACTTTCTCCCTTCTTTTCAACTCCTCTTTTTTAAATAAAAGGTAATGAGCGTTTCCTCTTCTGTGTAATGAAAACATACTCCAGAATCCTAGGTATATACCGATTTTGAAAACAAAGTTTGGCGTTAAATCAATTTTTATCTTTTTGAGCTATGCCTCGTAAGGAAAACCATGCGCGGAGGTTTTTCTAAAAACGTGATATTTTAAATTCATGAATTTTCGGTATAATATCAATATAAATTTATGGTTGAAATACAAAACTTCTCAGATACTTTAATGAAAAATATTTTAAAGCAGCAAATATTTTGAGGAAAAAGTAAACGACTAAATGAAAGATGGGTTCTAACATTTATGCATATTCATAATTAGTGGTAAGATTTCAGCCGTGTACTCAATGGTAGGCACGTTATAATCCAATCTGAACGAACTTCCATTCTTGTAGAATGTGTCTGCAAACTATAAATAAGTTGTAGAGTCCAGATAAATGAACAACGATATAACAAAAGAAAACATTTAAAATAAGACTTGAAGCTTTCCTGGCGACAGATATGCTCAATTTCTTTTCGGGCAGCAAGCCAGGTGAAAAGACGATTAGAAATCGAGGTTTCGGGAGTGTGCATCTCTCCCATCATCAGGATATTTATTAAATGTTGAAACCATAAATGAAACACTCCTGAAAACAAATGAAATGTTTCATTTGTAGTTATAACATTTAATAAATATCCTAATTATGGGAGAGATGCACACTACCGAAACCTCTATTTCTAATCGTCTTTTTACCTTGCTTGCTTCCCTAGAATAAATTGAGCAAACGAAAACATCTAATCTACTGCACTATATTGAATTTATCTACTGTCCTTACAAAGGCATATTCTATCTACTTCATGTTAAGTGAGACAAAAAGTTGTAAAATTGTGTTACCATGTACTTCCTTACATACACAATGGGAATAGCAAATATAGCAGGCTTAAGAAATAATCAAATACTTTGAAAACTAGTCGCTCTGAGATGGTTTTCATATCCGTTTAATTTCAATGGCCAAATGGGAAAAAATAAATACATCAACCCCTTTAAGAGAAGTTGGCTAGAAAATGAGAACAACTAATAAGAATTATCTCTAAGAAATATTTTACACATATTTGTGCTTCAGCGAAATGTACATTTGTTATGTAATAATATTTTGTCTGCATCTTACTAAGTATCAGTTAACAAAAGATCTTTCAAAATGAAGGGGAGTTCAGAGATATTCCGAGACAAATTAGAATTTTTTTTATTAGTCATGATAAAATCTCAAAATATTCCAATTTAATCAAAAGTTTTATATATATTTTAGGAAATCAAAATTTTTAAACATTTTTAGTTCAAAAGAGAGAAATTGGAGAATGTTTTTCAATGTCCATGTTGCATCCTTGGAAGACGTAACACTTAAATACTAAGACTGATGTAACTTACCCTTTTTAAGCCATGTTGTATACACAAACGCACATAAACAAACACATATACGCAGATGCTTTTCTAAAAATGTTTCTTTTTTAGATCTAGAGAGTTTCTAACTGCAAATATTGGTATAAGGTTTTTCGCAGAATGCAGTAGTCCCCCTAGTTATGTAATTATTACTTAGTAGAAAGTAAAAAGCCGCAAAGGCTAAGATGATTTGGGTATATACGACCGTATACAGCAGATTAGACAATCACTAACAGAACTGTGTACATATATGGAAACGTCATGTGGCATAGTTAAAAATGATAGGAAGATAATAAAATGAGCAATATTAGACAAACGAAAATAAAGGTGCGAACTGATCAAAGAACGAATAGGATGTAGGAACATTGTAGAAAAGATCGACACTTACGGGCAATGAAGTTGTAAATATTAATAAGAAGGAGACAAAATAAATAGGTGATTAGGTTCAGTTCTGTGTATCAGACTACGTAAGTATCTTTTAAGTATCTATAAGTAAGAAATAGGAATGCAAGTTCCAAGAGCTTCGTGGGTGATGAAACCCTGATCGTGATTAGGGCGGTGACCAACACGGCAGCCATGTGTGGATGGATCGATGGATAACGTGGGTATGTGTTGATCATAGACAAACATGCACCCACAGCTGCATTAACAGAGATGGGAATCTTGTCGATCAGTTAAAATTCACTCATAAATCTGCTACTGCGCATGGAAACTGGTGATTTAGAACTTAACGCCAAACGGTAATTTAAACGATTAAACTACTGATATAGTTATATTTAATCGATGTCGATGTGAATTCAAATGCAAGAAACAATTACGCTATGCACTAACTCGGAGCTTCTATGAAGTAATTTATCAATATCGGAATGCCACGATTTACAGAGAAGCAGAAACTAATGTATGAGTAATTCGTTACCCTCAACAGCTGCTTGCCGTTCTGAAGAAACAGTAATTCTGCTACCGAAACGCGCGCAGTGGAAAATTTCTTTCTCACGGGCAAAAAGAGGATTCTTTATAACTGTTCCTCTTCCTCCATATCAAGATCAGGGGAGTGCACACAATACAAAAATATAAATTTGATCACAACACAAGATATACTCTTAAATTTGTGTATGTGTATTGTAATTTACGTCCTCCAACGTTGTCATATCGAACGTTGAATGGAATGGGTGAAATGATGCTCAAATGAGGCCAGGGTCCAAAGAGCTTAGAGTTACCTGACATTCGTGTTTCAGGATAAGGGAAAATCCTGGAGAAAGCCTTAACCAGGTAACTCAACCTGACCGAGATTCGAACTCGGGACCTCTTGAACGTAGGCAGACACGCTACCAACACGCTACCGAAGCGGGCATTTTAAATTTGCTAAATCATTGGAAAATAGCAATGTATATTAATATATTGTGAATGTTAAAATTCACTTCGCTGCCTCTTTCAAAATGACTGGTTCCACGATATTCTCTTTTACAGTATAGGATTGAAATAAAATATTTCCATTTCCGGGTAGAAGTACTGCATACGTTTCCTTCCAGCCCTTTGAATTTTGCGATTTACCTTTGTCAATAACGCAATATATTATTAGCTTTGCAGCTAAAAATATTGTTTTATTTGGTTTTCAGATTGTTTTTAACATTTTGTTGAACAAATAAATTAGATAAAAATATGCTCCATTTATAGACAATGGCAACGTCAGTTAGGGTCACGTCGATATCTCACCTTTGAAATATACAATGAAATACGAAGAGATTTTCTGAATTGTGCATATGTTTATGGTTGGACTATTCGTCACTTATTCTTTCAATTCTTCCATTAGAATCTGTTTAAACAAATGTACCTACGATTCACTACAAACGAGTTGCATCATTTAATGGATGATGCACACCTGGATGTCAACAAAGGAATGCGGTTTAAGCAGGATAGTACGTACTTCAGCTCACTTTAAACGAAGAGTTCGTCATTTTATGAATTGCTAATTTCTGCAAAGAAGATTTATTGAATGATCTGTTCGATCACATTATTTGAATCCAATGGATTACTGCATCTCTGAATGTTTCAATTCATTGATTTATGTAAATGGTTTGCTTTAAGTTGGCATATCTATGTTGGATTTCATCAAATATTAAACACTCTGGAAATTTTCTATAAAATACCTAACCATGGAATATATAAGTAGGTATCTGGGATGCACCAAAAGGGGTCATTATAAGCAATTGTATAACATTTATTGTCCGTTGATAATGAAGTCACATAAACTCAAAACAAAAGACGGAAAAGTATTTCCATACCCAAATCTATGTGAACTTCCTCATTAGTTTGCTCTTACTCAACATGTCTGCAAAACACGAATATATTTATGTATATTTGTGCATTGGTAAAAGGAAATAGATTTATTCTTATTTTTCAAAAGCGATCCGAATTTTCTGCTTCTAATATTGAATAAATATACTTTTTGTAGGCTTCTGCAGTTTTTATATATGTATACTGTATAGAGTAAGTACAGAAATGTAAAATATATTGGCACAGCTCTTTCTGAAATTTTACGTACTTTGTAAAGGAAGCCCAAAATATACGTTTTAAATACTCATGGTGGGTTTGTGCATACAATGAGGAATTTATCAAACTTGAGATAATTTTAAGTCGAAGTAGTACTCAGTGCTCCACATATTGCTGGTAATTACCTAGAACGCTTTCTTTCTAACATACTCATTAAGAATACAGTCAAGAGCATTTGTTAGAGCATTTGTAACTAGTTTTTCATCTCTCTATGTGAAAGTTATTTTCGGCGTTTAACCGTTTTAAGTTTTTGAATTATTCCAATCATATATAAACGGTTTCTGTTGTTTTCAAATACTTGGCTAGTTGATAGAGTATTAAAACTGTAACAAGGAAAGAATAAAGTAATATAGTATAGGATAATTAAAAATGTGAATGAAGAAGAACAATGTATTCATCTTAAAATGAATGTCTGATTGACATGGGCTACAGCTTAATGTAAAATGGTTAATTGGATGAAATTGCGAAATAGTCGTGGCTATTTCAATTCAATACCGCTTAGTAATAATACTAACCTGCACTTCCTGCTAAGCACCGACATCCGAAATTACAGTCTTTCTATGAGAATAGCCGCTGAGATATCGATCCAGTCAATGGACTAAAGTCTCATTAAACCACTCTAAAAATATTGACTTAGAGTGATCCGCACACTAAACATTTTTGTTCAGATTGCTTCTCTTGTCGTATTTTAAGATTCAATTGACTGAAAATCAATATTCACATTATTTACAGGTGCCGCTAAAGCAACTTCCTTGATACAATAAACCAGTGGTATTTCTATGCGATTATGTGAAGAGGTCCGTTTTCTGGAATCTCTGAAAAAATGTGATTTCTCTTAGTGGAAATTGACCCTCTTGCTCTCTTTTCGCCTTTTCTATCTTTCCTTCATGATAAAATCATGATCACTTTTGAGGGATTTTCCTAAAAAATGGTTTTAATTATGTCTCTGATTTCAGTTCTGATAAAATGTTGGTCTATGAAAAGAAGTGCCTTGGAAATTAAAGTATTATCTAAGCTAATTTTTCCCAATGAATAGGTTAATATTTATTTTGTGATTTTACTATGTAAAACTACAGCAAATAATGTACTATAAATGTATAAGTAAACAAAAGTGAATAAAATAGCCTTACGGTTGTTTTAAGGTGTAGAGACAACTTAAGTTACATGGATCATTTAGCTGTCTAGTACAATGGAACATAGTTTCTGGGTTTGTAGGCCAGTCCATGAATTATCTAACGTTTCAACCATAACTCTTTTGGGTATCTTCGGAGAAGGCGATTCCTTGCTGTATAGTGAAAGCTTACGCAATATGCTAGTTTGTGTTGTTTCCGGGATATTAGTGAATTACTATTTATATGCAATTATTTACAATTATATGCATGTTTATTTAAAATCATTTAGCCCATATTCACAGGGTGACTATTACACCAAGAATTTCATTAGCATGCTTGAATATTATACAACTGGTAGCATAATGCTAGTCTCATATATACTAAATGGTAAAATAAACATCTAATGCCTGCCTCTATAGCGGGGGTGGTAGCGTGTCTGCCTCACATTCAATAGGTCCAGAGTACGAATCTCTGGATGAGTTATCCTGATAAGGCTTGTGTCCGGGGTATTCTCTTGTCCTAAAACATGAGTGTCTGGAAACTTTAGGCACTACGGACTCCGGGCTCATTTGAACACCATTTCACTCATTTCATTGATCGTCCACTGTTGCTTAACGTTGAAGGACGTAAACTATACACATACGCAAAAAAGCACCCCTTAGTATTTAATCTACTGAAAATGCTTTTTTAGACACACTCACTCCTTTAATCTCTAACATCTGTGCAGACATAATGCAGGGGTTCTTTTAATATTTAATATCCCTTATATCTCTTAATTAAAATAGTTATTTGAATTATACAGTCACAGAGACTAATCTGTCTATTACCTACCATGTGTTATCACAACGGTTTCAATCGCCCTTGCGTTACAGTAAAAGAATAGTCATATAAAGATTTAGGAAAATCAATAATATATGTGAGCTATCACAGCCATGTGACGTAGCACATGGTTCAGATATTAGTAAATATTGGTGCTACGGGAGGTGGAAGCTTTTTTACATGTAATCATGGAGAACAAAACTGCTGCATATATTGTTTGTCTACCTGTAACGTTGCCTTTCACCTTGTCTTATTTGCCTCCACTTTTTATAGAGTTCCTAGAGCACAACCGAACCAGTTATATAAAAGAGGATGGACTGATAAACTCTCTCACAAAGAGAAAGGTCAAAATCTAAGAAAACACTAAATTTATTGTTGAAAAAGGTTTATAGAAGCAATGTTGAATTGAAGTTTAAAGGAGTATTATTTCTAACAAATTATGATACTTAAAACACTTCATTAAAATGAAGCTTAAATGATTATACAAACTTAACCTCATTATTGTTTATGTTGGTAAGTAATTTGCTAACAGAAAGAATATTATTTTGATCTCATAAGAACTAATGGGAGATGATGTAAGTTTGTATAGCATAAATCTACGATGGGTTGATACCAGTTTTTCTCGATAATGTGTACTTATACACGATATTTTCCACTATAGCTGATACTTCGATACTTAGGTGCACATATTTAGTGAAATAAAATTGAAAACCAAAGGGGTACTTATTTTTAAGCCCTGCATTACTCATTTAAAGGCAAGATGCGTTTTTGAAACAGTCCAGTTTTGTAAGTTTCTGTTTAAGGATAACTAGCATTCTCATTCTTTCGAGGTTAAGTTTACATCCTTTTCTGTCATATATGTGCCTTGCTGTATTAAATAGTCCTTCAGAGACTGCTTTGGAAGTTTTGAATCTGTTTTCCAGTAATACAGTACGCAAGAAAGAGGAGGTGACAAATCTTGGTTGAAACACCTAGTGTGACTTTGTGGGTTCATAGAATTAAAGGTCTTCTTTGCGGAAATTTTAAAGTGTTTTTTATTGAAGTGAAGAATAACTTTGTACACCCCTTGCCGCAGTAAAAGTTTCACGACATACACAAGTCTTCAAGGTCGTCTTTTTCCACTGCCACACGCAAAGAAACAAAAGAGTCCACTGCGGTACACTACAAAAAATGTCCACACACTGACAATTACTGCACAGCGGCACACACAACTAACAACTCACTAGCAACTGACTCACTCTAACACCCTGACTTACATTGTGGGCTTTTATACCTCCAGTCATTGTTCTAGAGGCCGCCGACATTTCAAGGCCTTTCGCGGCTGCAAGAGAAAAGAGGGAACTATCCAGTCATCACTGTCTCTTTCTCTCTTTATTTCTGTCTCTCTCTCGACAAGCGTTTAGCGCCTGCACTACTATCTGTCTCTTTCTTTCTTGCGCACGCGCCGGTACTTGCTCATCGCGGCTCCAACAGACACAAACACAAAAACAAAAAACAAAATGCGAACGGTGACGGTAGTGATTCCTTCTTGAACACTGTTATTTCCTGTACAATGTTACAGAATAGGTACCACATTCCAGGCAGTTTCTCGGGTTCTGGAATGTTCAACTTACACAATCATATTTTTTTACTTTAAAATAAAACAAAAATTGCACGATCACCACCGAAGTATCGAAAAAGTAAATAGCAAGTTTTCTTCTGAAACTTCGTTCGATTAATGCTTATAATAACAAAAAAATATTTTATTAACAATTTTCAAAATGTTATACGATATGCAGATAGCGTATAGAGCACGACAGAGAGAGAGAGAGAGAGAAGAGAAAAAGGGTTTTTGAGGGGGGGGGGATCTTGGGAGGGGGAGACAGAGCCAGTATATAAGATAGTGAAAAATAAGATCTAATCGGAAGTAATTTAGTGACAGTTTTATTACATGTTTATATTTAATCGAAGCTACTGGAAAATCTAGGTTAAACGACTTCGTTAGATTTATGCAATCTAGGATAACCGTCCATAAAACCCTGACATTTTAAGTTGTCAGGCGCATAAACTAAATTAATATCATTAAGTTACGTATTGCATAACCATATAGTAGAACGTAGAACACTCGGCGGCTACCCAAACTGCTCTTTCAATCTACCAATTACGCTACAACGAACTAGGTAAGATTCAGTCGATAATCGAAAATATTACCAAATTAGTATGTACTGGCAGCTTTCATCCGCCCGAGGTGCACTAATTCCCTTCACATTTTGTCTGAACCTAGGTACCGCAAAACGACGTTGCCACATTCGGGGTCTATTCCGGGATTATTTAGGTCGGTCAGGTTTCAAGTATCGGCAGTGTTAGATTAATGTTAGTCGTGCGTTTCCTGTTATATCTAACCCTCTGATATGCATTAAACAATACGGTAGCTGTGTGTGGCTTACATATAAAGTAGTTCCATGACTTGTTAGCAGTTCCAATCTTGCACAACACATCGACACTAAGAGTTATATAGGTTTACAAGAATGCATGTTATTTCGTTAGAGTAACGTAACCTCGACACTATAACACATGGAAGATTCTCAATACTGAAAACTGAAAGCTCATAAAAAGTACATTGAAGATCTGATGTGTTCATTCACATGGCGTTTTATACTCACGATACTCTATTAGTTAGTATGGAAACCATTCTTATGAAATCTTATTGCCCTATGACACATACCTTTAGAGAGATAGACACATTAAATTTCCCTAAATATAAAGATGTTGTTAGAAATAAATTGTGCGTCCTAAAAATACATTTTATTGTGGTATGTTTTTCTCCATTTCTTGAGTTCAAGAGTATACAGAATTGTTCAAAATGCCTTCCGAATAATTCTAATTTATAGGCTATTGTAAAATAGTAGCCACAGAATACTACAGGAAAATGGGAAAAGAAGGATAAGAACATGGGGGAGAATATAAAAAATATGAAATATAAGTGGAATAGGAGAAAAAAGGGGAGCAGAAGAGAATATAGAAGGGCGGAAAGAAGGAAGGGCGGAAAGAAGGAAGGGGGAGAGTAAGGATGTAGTAGAGGGATGATACAATCAGATGAGCCAAAGGGCAGGGAGCCAAGCAACCATGGGGCCAAAGGGAGAAATAAACGGCTAGACTACAATTTGTACTTAGTGTAAAGTAAGCAACAGAAATATTGTGAAATACTATAAATTATTCAGAATGGAAATAAAAACACTATGGGCTATTCCAGAAAGTTGAACATGAAAATTTTATTTCTCATATAAATACCTTACATGTACAATAGCTTTTAATAAAATCGTTATCTATTTTTGAAATAATAAGAAATTTAAAATATTCCATGAAAATGTATTCTTGTGGAATATTTCATCAAACTATTTTGTATTTAAGTAATTTTTCATTTACGTAGCCATAGGAATTCTACTTAAAGGATGTTTTTATTCAGGGTGATTCAAAACTCGCACCTACAGTGAAATTTCGATATGCCATGTTTTATTGGAATGCCTACCATATAGGAATGGGTAGAGGAAATAAAGCAACATACTTCCTCCACCCTTAGTTACACCAAGCAAAAGTACGTGATCTATCTAAAATTTGATATCGATACTTAACAGGGGCAGAAAGCTTTGATATCTAAATAAAAACACCGTTTTACAAACATACTATAAATTAATTGATGTATTTAAAAGCTAATCTTTGAAAATACTATAAAATATTCTATAAAATATTCCAATCGCTCGAAACTCATATTTCACATTAGCTGCCTGAGGTAGTGTACTTCTCATAAGTTTAAATATGTTTAGCTCAAAGTGATACTTAGATTCGATATTTTGATGTGACATATGCTTTAAAGTTAGCGACTGGTGCAGGGTTTAAAATTAGGCGAAGCCCTAGTTCTTGCTCTAAGTTACGTTTCTATTTGAAAGTGAGTTTTATCCCCTCAGGTTTCAAAACCAGCGTAGGTAGGTGTTTAAGAAGTTTCCTAGTTCACAAGGAGTAGTAAGCCATAAATCGGAACTCATTTCTGAAATGCCCTCTGACGATCAAAACAATTGAGTTCAAGTAAGTGAAGACACGCACTCAGTCGAATATTCAGTGTTTTGAATCATTGCCTTAAGCTTCTTTTTATTATTATTTTTTTTTTTAGTTAATTCTGGAAAGTTTTTTCCGAACGTTTTGTTTGAACAATTTGAAATCAGCATTTTTTTAAATGTACGTTAAGTCATATCGGACGATGAATGAAATGGGTAGTGATGCTCAAATGAGTCCGGGGTCCATGGAGCTTAGGATTACCCGACATTCGTCTATCCGGATAAGGGGAAAACCCGGAAAAAACCTTATCCAGTTAACTCAACCTAACCGATATTCGAACTTGGGACCTCTTGAACGTGAGGCAGACACGCTAACATCTACGCTACCAAACCGTGCTAAATCAGCACGTAAGCGTTTGTGACGCAAGAGAGGCTTTAGAGAAAGTGGTTAGTTTAGTATACAAATAATGATTCAGAAAGAGAAGTTTAACGAAAAACTGCAGGCAATTAACTGAAACGATGCTTGGACAGAAAGAAACAGTTAATGCAGAAAAATCTGCCAAACAGGACAGAGTAGTTTTCCTCAAATCCTAAAATTCCAGCCTTCTTTATACAAGAATTGTTGAGATCTTCATTTTTGTTTGTTATACGTGCCTCCGATGTATAATTCACTGGAATTATACACGTTGGTGTATAATGTGCTCCTTAAAATACCACTTGAAGAAAAATGTGTGTGTTTGCGAAAACAGCATAACCCATCTTAGCTTGCTAGTTTCCAAGTATGTGAGACAAAAGTTAGAATCAAATAAATAAAACAAAACGGAAATAACAATCCTCCAATACAAATTAAAAATGTAAAAATGTTGTGTACATAACATCTTTCAAAAACTGCTAATCATATTTTAATTAACCTGCCATACATTTAAAATATTTAGTTATAAGAAGTACACATTGTGGTTTTTACGAGTTACTTCATTCAAGATGAACCTTACATTAACTGGTTTAAATAAGATGTAAGAAACGTAACTTATTGTACAAGAATTTAGATATGTTTTAAGCAGTTTATTTAAATAAAATGTTTGTGTCATTAGTCACTTCTGAGATATTTCATCTCATTGTTATCGGTTTGAACTTTTCTAAAACTCTGTTGGTTTTTGAACAGCTGTCACTATTCAGGTGCCTCTGGCAATGCCATGAAAATATATGGAGTCTTTAAAGTAACAGTATATAGCGACTTCTTTTTAAAATGTTCCATTACCCTAGCTTTCTTTATTCCATTTGAATCTAATGTTGAATATTTAATAAAGTAATTTCTGGGAGAATTTACACTGGATTAGCATAAAGTGGATGGAAAATATACTTTTGTTGGAAATATTAGCAGAAGCTAAAACGTAGTAAAACGATGGTAGTTTGAGAAAGCTTTGTGAATTTAATAGGACATATTTTATTTCAGTGCATGCAGATTACAAAGTCATTAAAGGTATACTTAAATATCACTAAGAAATTATAAGAAATGAATTGGCATTCCATTCAGAAAAGCCTAAACATAATTTTGACATAAAGGGAATACTCCCATGTTTTATTCAACAGCTTAGACATTTGATCTCTGCCTAAGGAGTCGTAAATATAGGAGAGATATAAAACTTATCGAAATCACTAGCTCCTAATATTAAACGTTGTAAAATGCATTGATCTCAACAAGGTTTTAGGTCATGAACTAACTTTGTGTTCAGAGGAAGCGAGAACGCTATATTCACACTAAATCAACAAGGAGGCCAGATTCAGCTAAAGCGAAGCGACATTCCCGAGCTGGTACGAGAGGAATGAGCCGCATACGTTCCAACAGGTGGTTCGGTTTAACGCGATAATATATTTAAGGCATTAAGTGCACCTCACGCTTACTGAAACACTCTACCTACATACATTTGGAACTAAGGAAACCCTCGATCAGGCTTAGACAAATAACTCAAGTTTGAATCCTTCTAAAATACAATACCGCTTGCAGCGTGCTTTTATATAAAGAAACTCGAACTCAAATGGATTTATAAAGAGTATTCCATTATAAAATTTAACAGAATTATGAATCTTAATCACTTTCTGATATCTTGTGTTTAAAAGTTTCTCAATTATCAATCAGAAACACTGAGGGATACTTAGTCAATGACGTCAAAATTAGGATTGGAAAAGTGTTTAATTTTAAATTAAGATAAGCACTTTTTCATTTGAAATAAAACACAAATGAATGTAAACTAATTAAGAAACCCCGTTTTCAAATCTGAAAGTCAAGGAATCAGCTTGTTTTCTATAGTATAAGTTTAAATGGATTGGAAACGAATGTTGTTGTAGCCATATTTTGCATTTTCTCCAATAGAAATAAAACTGTTAATGAGAGCTGAAACTTTATTTGAAAATATTGCGTCCTCGCAAACATATTTCGTGAACTATCTTATCGATAACAACGGCGTTGCTAAACGTTAATTAGTATGTAATATGTGACTTAAGAATAGTAATAGCAATATAATAATAAAATAAAGCAAACTCTTTTTACTGGTCCTTCTTACAACCTGGATATCGTAGATAAGTAAATACATACTACCTAATTTGAAATATGTTTCTGACTAAGCATTTTCAAAAGTGGGTAGATGGATGAGTATACAGCAGAGTTTGCACTGCAACTGTAGCTACTAGCTCGCAGGAGGTCGGAATAAAATGCAGGAAACACGGAGACTAAGGCTGCCAGACTATGGAGGCGAGTTTCTGGATTTTCTGGTTCGATGATCCCTCTTAGTTACAGCGCTATCTTGGCCCCGACTCATTTTAATATATACATTTCTAATATTCCTGACTTAGCTCCAACCAGTTTAGCTCTTTATGCTGATGACACAGTACTATATTATTCTCATGTTAATCTCTAGCACGCACAAGTAGTACAGCTCTCTCTAGATCGCCTAACTCATTGGTTCAGCACTTGACGGACCTCTTTGAATCCTCAGAAAACCAAGGTTAAAATCTTCACTCTTCGCCGATATACTGCGCTTCCTCCGTTGTGTCTCTATAGGAACAATGTCCCTTGGCTCCCCATACAACTCCTGTTGGAGTGCTTTTGGATTCTCGACTGACCTCGCGTGCTCACTCGTTCGTCCGCTTATTACTTATGACTGCCAAATGCGGGGGGGGGGGGGGGGGGGCGCACACACATGTCAGCTGCGTCATCTTCAAGTTACAGAATCGCCTCATGCGCATCGCTACCAACGCTCCATGGTTCATCTGTAATCAGCAGCTCCATCACGAACAAGGACTCTTACCACTTCACGACTACATCCGCAGGATCGCCCGTCGTTTCTTTTTCACGCTGCAAAAGTTCCAGCAGCTGTGCATCATAGCATCGGAGTCCGCACGCGCCAACCCTGACGCTTAATGAGACTACCACAGGACCTGCTTCTGAGTGATACATCTGATTCCAGTGATTCTAGTGCTTGATGTGTGTCTTACATCTCCAATATTGACTTAATTCCTCAGTGTACTATTGGAGTTCTAACTTAATGTAGTTAGGGGGCGGCCTGTTAGCCTACTCCTGTGTGTTATTATTCTTTATTGTGTTGTTCTGTTACCTTCTTTTCACTCTGATCTGTAAAGCATTTTACTGCTGATTGATCAATAAATAATTATAAAAAAGTTACAGAGCCGCCCAGAAAAATTAATGAAGATTCGTCAACGAAGCAGCCCTCTAGTGTTCCCAGAGGATATTCATTTCTTCAAGAAAATATACGCACTATCCTTCCGGCACTGCCATACACCATTAAACCTAGAAGAATATCTGTAACATGAGATGGAAGCGGGGTGAAAGAGGAATCATTAAAAGCATAAAAGACCACCCCATCATTTGTCCGTAGATCGAGAAAAGAGTGAACGATCGACGGGAGTCGAATTCGAGGCCTTTCAATACAAGCCTCACACGTTGCCATGGAGTCACCTCACTCCGTGAACAGAAGAACTCACATAACTCATCGAAAACTCTCTTTCTTGCATTTATAAGCATTAATCCTTAGCATTTCAAAGTTTTCTAGCATTATATGTTTTTTTCAAGTTTAATAAAGTATATGCCCTTGCAATAAGCATTAGCACTGCTGTGTTACATTAAATTCATTCAGCCTGACTCCAGCAAAGCCATTCCTATGATTTGTGTTGGAAACTTTAATTAATTAATATGCAGTCTGTTTATTTGATATTTGATTGCAAAAAACGTTGCTATCACATTGACAGGGCATTGGGGATACTTGGCAGAGATTCAACGTTATCAAAATAAACGATTGCTTCAGTTTTTTTGTATGGTAACATCGTTGCGCTTTAATGAAGATTTATAACCCAAGTATTCGAGATATCAGTGTTTGGATATTAAGGTTTAGTCGCAGTGAGATGTATTTGGGAAGTGCATGTTAGATTTCTATTGACCTTCCACTCTGACCTTGTGGTTTTATCTGTTAGTAGGCAAATTTTGTGTAGCTTCTCATCTAACAAGTTTTCTTTCCATTTTATATCTTTCATTCTCTTTCCATCTTATTTTCAGATGTGCTTATAAATTTCGTAATGTATGATGGTGCCAGACACTTGACAATGCATGGCCGCTTGGCTGCTTATTGCCGTCTATAGGCGATAACATGACATCACAATTACGGGTCTTCCAGGCTCTGTCAGGGACTTTTCGCGCCTGTCTGTAACCTCCTATGGTTTCTTCACTTCTGCCACTCTTCCTATGGGTAGTAGCCGCAATAGATCTATATATGCAGGTCATAGTGTCACAGATGTCCTTTTCCTTCTGTTTCTACAGTAATCAGTCTGTCACAGTTCTCTTTTGAGAATGTGCTCCACAGCTGAAGACGAAATGAAGGTTTCAAACACATTGTTCGACCTCGACCCATAACCCAAGAACAGATATTGTATTTTCTATAACAACTACGTTTATATTACCCATATATAACTATTACCTCTTCACCTTGTAACTCTTCATATGTTCCTGTATTTTATAAAAATTGTTTTCGCGTGCCTATTGCTTAGTACTATTTATAATTTATAATTATAGTATTCTTTATACTGCAGTTACAATTATAGCATTAACTACTTACAAAGTACTTTTTGTTTTTTGCTTATAATTTTACCACATCATAAGCATCACTTCTTGAAATACAAGGGCGGCCAGTGTCTAATAAGAGCATTCGAAGAAACCAATTTTAGTAGATAAAAGGTTTAAACTGTGCTCAAAATTTTAAAAGTGATGTTTCAAGGGGAAGCATGTTCCCTTTAATCCTAAAACAGCAGGTTTCAGAAGATTGTATGTATGTATGTATGTATGTATGTATGTATGTATGTATGTATGTATGTATGTATGTATGTATGTATGTATGTATGTATGTATGTATGTATGTATGTATGTATGTATGTATGTATGTATGTATGTATGTATGTATGTATGTATGTATGTATGTATGTATGTATGTATGTATGTATGTATGTATGTATGTATGTATGTATGTATGTATGTATGTATGTATGTATGTATGTATGTATGTATGTATGTATGTATGTATGTATGTATGTATGTATGTATGTATGTATGTATGTGTATGTGTGGGGGGGGGGTGGAGGCGACAGTTTGGTGTGGACGAGTGGTAAAAGTAAATCTAAAATGAAAAGTTGGATATATATAAAATCTCGGTTCTTAGCAGCATCTTAAAAGTGTGGCACCTAATTTTTCAAGAAATCTCCTCCCATCCTAAATCAATTTTACAGGGTTACTCTTTCATTCTTTATGTTTATTAAAAAATTGCCACAGTCAATTTGTTTGAAACGCATGTTGAAGATAACTTCTGAAATAATAAAGGGCAAATCTGGAATTTATTCCAAATATCCATAACTTTTTAACGGATAATAGGACACTCTTGCAACTTTGAGACAATATAACACACAATTGGGGGATTACAATACACTGTTTACATCTCAGGGAAAATGACGGAAGTGTCCTCCATCAACATCTATACAGATACGACTGCAGACACTGAAGCTTATATGGGTATCTTCAAGACATTTGTGGAGCAGCTGTATGATATCGAATTGAGAGAATGTTATTTCCAGCAAGAGCAACGTACTATACGTCTAATGACACCATGGAACTTGTAACCAGTTTCTTTGATAATCATATATTCTCAAAAGGTCTGTGGCCCCACCAGATCCCCTGACCAAACCTCACTGGATTTTTTCTTGTGGGGGTATCTAAAATATAAAGCGTACAAGAATAGGCCACGGACAATTGATGTTCTCAAGAAACTGAAATAAGTAACATTGGCGAGGATACTCTCCGTAAAACTTCAGAGAATATGGTGAGTCGAGTACAAACATGCATAGATGCTGGTGGAGGACACTTCCAACATTTTCTCTGAGATGTAAATAGTGTAATGTAATCTCCCAATTGTGTATTATATTCTCCCAAAGTTGCACGTGTGTCCCATTATTGGTTCAGGTGTATATGGATCGCACTGTATAACTAATAAACCATAAGACACAAATGCTTACTACAGAAAAAGACGATATCTAATTAAACACTTTCCTTTTGTGCCAAATTTAAAGTTATTTTGTGAACGTGATAAACTGTTAATGGTAAATATTTAAATAATTTTATAAAAATATTATTATAAAATAATAAAAATATTTAAAATAATTATTCTCGGTATTAAACATTTCCGTAACATTAGTCACAGATGTTGTACCCATTTCTGATTTGCTCTTGGCAGAAACTTGTTTCTCGAATTCGTAAAACGAATAATTATGGAATTTCAAAACCAGCATATAGCAACCTACATTTTAAACAGTTGACTACCTCTTCAGTCTTCTGTACTTACTTTGTAATTTCAAATAAATGTGTAACTAAGCTACTTTTGTGATCGCTTATCTTTATCATCATGAAACAAATTTAGAAATAACATTTAAGAAAAGGTTTAGATGAGAGATAAAAGTAAACAAATTGGAAATAAGGCAGCAGATAGAGTCAACATGAAAAATTCAATGTCATGGCCAGGATATGAACCACGGATCTCCTAGTTTCCATCCAGTCGCTCTAACCCATTGAGCTACTATGGTCAACGTGCCGTCCTGACATTAAATTCTCCATTTGACTCGTATATTTCCCCCGTAGACCACTAGGAGATCTCGCATTCGAGATACACCGTCTGTGGCAGCTTACTATCGTAAGTACTTTAGTCCCAGGCTTCATCCTTTAACTCTTATTATTTTAGTTAATTGATGGAAATTAATCATTTCTTCACCTCAATCGTGGTTCAAATCCCGGCCATGGCATTGAATTTTTATGTTGACTCTATCTATCAAAGATCTTAGCCTACATACGGCTAGTGTGAAGAAATGATTAATTTTCACCAATTAACAAAAAGACAGCAGATTTTACTGTCAAAATTTGCACATTCTTTTGATTGGTGATGAAAATTTGTCATTTTATTTCGTTCAAGAGTGAAACATAGAAATATTGTGTTTGTAAAGGCGGTTCAAGGTACGTGTACCTAATCAGATAAATTATCAGAAATGAGGTATACAATTGCGGAAACAAGTTTATAGGTTCCTCAAATGTTTAACTCTGTCAATACAGTAGGTGAATATTACTGTGGATTCTACGTTTCTAAACCAGATTTGATGAATTTGTATCTTCCTATGCGGTGCTATCAATGTTTTCGAGATAACATTGTAAATAGCGACATTTCCCACTAATAATATTCAGTTATTGGCAAGCCCTCCATTAAAATTTCATCTTGGATTACGTCCAAAAGAGCACTATTTCCTCATTGTACATGGGAAACTCACCTAACACAATAGATTGATTAATAATGATGACTAATGTCCAGTGCATGGATAAGGTCATCACATCACCGACAAAATCCTTCACGCTGAATCATCCTAGATATAAGCTATTCCGAAAACTGCTATTTTCTATTCCTCAAGAAAAGAAATTAACAGTTACAGTAAAGCAAACAAATTAATTCTACAATGCCAAACAGTGTCCAACTCGCTTCCGAAATCTCATTATTAGCATATTTAGATGTTTATCAAATTTGTGTGAATTATTCACTACGGGTTTCCATATTTTTGTGGAAAAAAAACGAAATATTATCCATGCTGAACATTTTCTGTCATGTGAGAAATATGATGTTTCATATCTCCAAATTAAACACAAGTTTGGTATTCACTGAACTCTTCTCTATGTAATATTATACTAGTTTCATATGTATAAAGTCTAAATATGTGTTTACTAGGCGTAAGAATTCTTAAACACCTGGCTTCAAACTATCTATTATCGTCTTGATGTCTTTAAATTTGACTTTGGTGTGCTCATTGTTTGACAAACTAAACTTTTTATGAAATAGAGGTTAGTTAAATCAAGGAACGGGCGAGGTATGTTCCTTTAGAAATTGTCCTGACTTAAAATATTGCCTTTTTTTCTTTTCTTTATTTAACCGTTTTTTTATTGTTTCCGTTTAATTACCTATCTGTCTTCTGCAGTTTCACACACATACACTATACACATAAACACCCATGCCCAGGGCGGGACTCGAACCCGCGACCCTCTACGCGGTGGAACACTAAGAGACATACGTTCTAACGACCATGGCTACGAGGGCCAGCTCTTTGTGTGGCCCATGGATATTTGTTGAAAAACATCCATTTTCTATTTCAATATCTGAAATTTAATTGAATGGTGCAAAAACGCACAGAGAATAATTGAAAACGTCAGGTACTATTATATCATACCTGCCTTACGACTATTTTAATGAATTGTATTAAACACACTATGTACAGAGCTAAAGGGTACATTCTCAGTCAACGTTTTCTTTTGCATAGAACTTGAGCGAATTTGTGGCACTGTCGACAAGTACAGAGAGTTCAAACACAGTACGCCGATGTCAGGAGGTCTATAATGGAAGAGGTTTTATAATAGTCCCTAAGCCATGATCCTTTGCTGGAATTGAGATTGGGATTGCATTATGGAGGAGATTCGGTACGTAGGCTACCATGCTGGCCCCATTGTTCCTATGCCACCAAGTGGCACCCCCGGGAGGAAGGATATGGCGAAGGAGACAGAGGGCGGCCAACCCAAGGAGCCAGGACAGTAAAGAGGGCAGGGTACCTACAGTTTACTTGGATAGAGACTTCCCCCGACAGGCCAGGACAACGAATTCACTTCACCACAGCGGGACGGCAACGAGCCCAGCAGCCAAGCTCTAATGGTACCAAGGCAGGCGATCCGAGCCCCAAAGGTCCCTGGCTGGCGGTCCCGAAATGTTCCCAGCAGAGGTGCGGAGACCGGCAACCGATCTACTGGAGGAGGAAGAAGTTTACCTCAGAGTATAGCATCCCGGTATGCTCCGCCGTGGAACCCGCCGACACTTTTACCCTGAAAGACCACCAGATGAGAGATGGTATGATATGATGGAGATGAAATGGAGGGACAAGAAATTTGGGGGATGTAATTAATCTACCCAGCATTTGCCTAGCAACCCGGAAAAAACTCTGAAAAAACCAATGAATCAGGTAGGTTTGCCACGGGAATTGAACACGGGCCTCCGGAATGCGGGCCACAGACGAAACCACCTGAGCCATCCCGCTCGGTGATCCTTTGTTAACATATACCTCAATTGGATAATCGGCTTTTTTCATTCATACTTGTTCAGAGTAGAAATTAGGGTCATTTTGTTGCTTTTTAATCTCTGTATGTGATGTACTCCTCTGTTCTGATGTGTTCTGCATTAGCCCTTTTACAAACAAGTCCGAGTATGCTTATGGATATGTATTATTCTTTCATTATGGCTCTTATCTCAGATATCCTCTGTTCCATAACTCTTAGCCTTTATAACTATTCCTGTAATTGTCATTCAACTTATATCATTTTTCCAATAAAATTATATTATACCTCGCCATAACTGTTATAGTTATTTTAGTTCATTATCTTATGGCTTCGTAGTTATACAAAAGTGTACCAAAATTTAGACTGAGGAATTGGAAATGTTGGAGCAGACGATTTCTTAAAATCTTCGCTTGAAACTAATAAAACAGTTTCAGCTAAATTTTTGCGTTTCGTTGTTTTTTACGTTCACTAAACACGCGCGCGCCAAGAATCCAGGACAATTTCCCAAACTGTATTGCTCCCATGCGCATTTCTAGCGAAATTTGATGTCAATTTTGACATAAATGCAATTATTTTTCCACCTAATACAGTTCGTGATAAGACACCGAAAATAGGTCAAAGGAAACTTGTGATAAGTTAACATTTTCGGTTACCTTTAATTTCACAATGACAATAGATTTAACCAAAAATAACTTGAGATTTGTATACATAGAGTCAGTCTAAAAAATTCAATGCCATCACCGGGATCTGAATCATGAATCTCCCGGTCTCCGTCCGGTTGCTCTTAACCATTGAGCTACCGTGACTCACTTGCCAGCATAGTACTCTATTCTTCAACTGAATCATATTTTTCCCGGTAAACCACTAGGGGTTTTGATATAAACATGAGATACAGACTCTCTGTGGTGACTTACTGTGCTGTAAGTACTTAGGTCCCAGGCTTCATGGTTAAACCACTAATTACTAAACCACTTCATAGTTATACCGACAAAAACTAGGTTTTAATAATATTTAAAATTCGAACAATTTCATTAACACATGTTTACGTGAATAATTAGGCATATAACCTTATCTTTTTAATTTTCTTTAGTTCAATGTTCGACTTTTAATGTTTCAGATCACGATCACTCTCTATTTTCACCACAACAAAAGTTTTTCAATGACACTGTCCTTCTCTCGCACGCCTTCACATGATATATGTTGCACCGCTTCCCTCACAACGCGCACACGCACTCCAGTGGAAACCATGTGCTGCGTATCCTGTTAAAGTCTGTCTTTTTAACGTGTGTGCAGTTCCCACTCAAAGGGACCTCAAAGGACCTGACCTTTCCGCCCACTAATGACCGTCATAAATCTATCTCCACATTTCAGAAATGGAACACTGACATTGGGGACCAATAGCAACCCCGAATTTTCTGAAAATGACAGTTGCATGTCTACTCCGCGTGGAGTCTCAGTTGCCAAAGTTCCAACTTCCAGTTGTTCTGTTTCATTAGGTGCAAGACGGTGATGTTAAAATTTTGCAACCTTGTAGAGAGGACCGTCAGAGGAGGGTCCATGTTGTAAAACGATTATGAGGGTTCTTCAAAGAAAGCGGCCGCCGTGCACTTGCGTTGAGTAGACAGACTTTACATGTCCAGTCTTCCTTGGTCATTGCGCCTGTGCTGTAGAAATCTTCCCAAATTTCAGTTTTCTTCATTTGATGTTCCTTCACAATTTCATTGTACGGCTCTGTTGCAGGAAGTAGTATTTATAGTCAGAGATCTATCCACATTGTCTTTCTGCACATTTCGTATGTTAGTCTTGAAGCTATGTACCTGGATATACACACAATTTTCTTCACATATGTTGTCTTCACTTTCTGTATAGTCTCCAAGTTTCTATTTGTCAGGTGCTCCCATATCAGTTGTAGTGCGTATGTTACTATCGGTGCTATTTTCGTTTTGAACAATTTCTTCTTCTTCTTCTTCTTCTTCTTCTTCTTCTTCTTCTTCTTCTTCTTCTTCTTCTTCTCTTCTTCTTCTTCTTCTTCTTCTTCTTCTTCTTCTTCTTCTTCTTCTTCTTCTTCTTCTTCTTCTTCTTCTTCTTCTTCTTCTTCTTCTTCTTCTTCTTCTTCTTCTTCTTCTTCTTCTTCTTCTTCTTCTTCTTCTTCTTCTTCTTCTTCTTCTTCTTCTTCTTCTTCTTCTTCTTCTTCTTCTTCTTCTTCTTCTTCTTCTTCTTCTTCTTCTTCTTCTTCTTCTTCTTCTTCTTCTTCTTCTTCTTCTTCTTCTTCTTCTTCTTCTTCTTCTTCTTCTTCTTCTTCTTCTTCTTCTTCTTCTTCTTCTTCTTCTTCTTCTTCTTCTTCTTCTTCTTCTTCTTCTTCTTCTTCTTTCTTCTTCTTCTTCTTCTTCTTCTTCTTCTTCTTCTTCTTCTTCTTCTTCTTATTCTCTTCTTCTTCTTCTTCTTCTTCTTCTTCTTCTTCTTCTTCTTCTTCTTCTTCTTCTTCTTCTTCTTCTTCTTCTTCTTCTTCTTCTTCTTCTTCTTCTTCTTCTTCTTCTTCTTCTTCTTCTTCTTCTTCTTCTTCTTCTTCTTCTTCTTCTTCTTCTTCTTCTTCTTCTTCTTCTTCTTCTTCTTCTTCTTCTTCTTCTTCTTCTTCTTCTTCTTCTTCTTCTTCTTCTTCTTCTTCTTCTTCTTCTTCTTCTTCTTCTTCTTCTTCTTCTTCTTCTTCTTCTTCTTCTTCTTCTTCTTCTTCTTCTTCTTCTTCACTTCACGGCATGGGCAGAGTGCCCGTTCCGTCTCACATAATTGCTCCTTCCATCTCTTTTAGGTGTACCAACATCTCTCTTTCCTTGTGGCTCATATTGGAATGCAATCTTAGGCAGTCTTGTTTCGGACATTCTTTGTATATGCTGCATCCATTCCTTTTGATATTTTTCAATTTTGCTACTTATCGAGTCTATGTTGAGTTCCTTTCTTATGTCTTCATTCCTTATTCTATCCAACCTTGTGCATCCCTTTGCTTTCCTTAAAAAATTCATCACTGCACTTTGAATTTGGCTTTTCATTTTCTTCATGAGTACCCATGCCTCACTTCCATAAAGTAGTGCAGGGACTGCCATTGTTTTGTACAACTTCAATCTTGTATCTCTTCTTGTTTTATTTCTCTACGTTCTATGCGTTCTCTCCGTTCTCTACGTTCTACGTTCTTCCACAAATCATTTGGAATGTTGCAAGCTTTTTGTTCACATCTCGGTCTGTTTTCTTCATATAATTAAGATTACATCCTAAATAGCTGAATTCTTTTAGTAGTTCTAGTGGTTTGTTGTCTAAAATTATTTTTGATCTTATTTGTTGTTTTCCCCAAAAGGCCATTATCTTAGATTTTTCCGTCGATATTTAAAGATCATACTGTTGACGTACTTGGTTCAAGCGGTGTAGTGCATATTGTAATTTATCCTCCGTTTCTTGTATTAAAACCACGTCATCTGCATATAGCAAAATATTTAAAACTTTGTTCTTGTTTATTTTTATTCCTGATTTAATAATACTTTTCCAATTTCGGATGATGTCATTTATATATATATATATATATATATATATATATATATATATATATATATATATATATATATATATTAAAAAAGAGTAGGTGATATACTGCACCCTTGTCTTACGCCTCTATTAATTAAAATTGGTTCGGTTTTATGAACTCCTGTGTTTATTATTATTTTGGATTGCTATACATATTTTTTATTACTTTAATTAATTTTGGTGGATATCCACTATTTTCCATAATTTTCCATAGCTTTTCCCTATTAACAGTGTCAAATGCCTTCTTGAAGTCTAGGAATGCCAGATGTGTTTGTAAATTATTTGAACAATTTAATTGCCGTATTTAGAGATATTCTGTTCAAGTGTTTAATGCTATACATGGCTGTCACTGCTGATCCTACTTTGTCCTTTATGTGCTCTGTAAATGTAGTTCCTTGCGTCTGTAGTTTTATCCCCAGGTATTTGAATTGTTTACAGCTATCAGTGGTTCGTCCTTTATCTTTATGATGTCTCCTACCACGCGTCTTCCTCCTCCCTTGAATGTGATCATTAGTCTGTTCTCGCAACAACTAGGTTTTAAGTAATAACATTTAATTTTTGTTTTAAATTATTTTAATTTCTATTTAATTTTTATATTAAATATAGCAGGATTTGTTCACTGATAACCTTTATTTTACGGATTGTCATTAAATAAAATGATAAGTTATCATTAATCCAAATTAAATAAAAAGTCAAGTTTTCTATGAAGCCTGGAACTTAAGTACTTACAGAGTATTAAGTCGGCACAAACGGTGCCTCTATTGCATCCGAGAATCCCCAACGGTTTACTGGGAATATACGAGTCCTTTGGAGACTTTAATATTGTGTTAGCATGTATGCCATGGTAGCCCAATGGTTAAGAGCAAACAGAAGGAGACCGAGAAATCCATGGTTTAAATCCCGGTTATGGCATTGAATTTTCAGTTCGATTTTATCTATCCAAATCCTGCCCTACACAGGCTAGTGGGGAAGAACGATTAATTTCCATCAATATGTAAGCGCTATTCTTTGAAAATATGCAGCTATCCTATATTTAGGATGTGTGTTGCTTTTTATTATTATTATGTATGTGCAATTCATAATAAAACACCTTTATGTAAAACTTTATTTATTTATCCTGGTCTTGGATACTTCGAGGTCGAACCTTGGGATCATGCAGTGCTTATGAACGTTTACAACCTTCCTGTGAAAACATTTGAGAAAAGTTACCTACTTCCTACATATATAAAGCGCTTTAAACTGAATTTTGCTACATTTAAACACAGTGTATGTAAGATGATGGCAATAAAACTGCACTATAATTTACTCTCATCACGAGAGCGTTGAATCACGAACCCTTATCTTTCCAACTCCCCTTTCTATGCTTCTTTCCTTCTTAAAATACACCTAAAAATATATATGCCTAAAAGCCAAAGAGGGAGTTACTTTATTCCGGTATCAATAAAGAGCCTAAAGGAATTGCGTATGAAATTAATTGTTAATTTAGTTACTAAATTCAGCTATAAATGAAGTGCCTGAGGGCACTTTGTCAAATTAATTACCTCTCATCTTGAAATTGCATTTATTGAAATACATATAATTGCAGATTGCTGATGAATTATTATCATACAAAAATAGTTATGAGTTAAAAGTGTCGTAGCACAAAACAATAAATATCACAAATTAAATTAAACTGCCTGAACAAATTATGCATTTTATAACTTTGAAAGACATGAGTTCAATTAAAAAGTAGCTAATGCTTTAATTGCTTTTGTTTTTATTGTTCCTACTGCTTAAAGAGGAGTTTAAATCAGGTATTATGAACTACTGTCAATCTTAAAACGAACATGTTAAAAGAATATGGTGGTTACTAGACTACTGCACATTAGGAATTCCATAGAAAGCAGCAGAAATTTAAAGATATATTTTTAAAAAATGCTACACTTTTCAACTACCGGAACATTAATCTGTGATACTCTGTGTATGTATAACGATGACGTTAAATACAAACTTCATTTTTTAGTTTAGATAATTAAATATAAATTTGGATAACTCAATAAATGTGTTAATGACCGAAGACCTGAAGCTTTCCTGGCGACGAATATGCTCAAGTTGTTCTCGGGAGGCAAGCCAGGTGAAAAGATGATTAGAAATCGACATAAATCTGTTATAAATTAGATTAGACGATTAAAATCGGAGAATTAAGGAAGCTTTGCCATTTGCTTAATCGTGATGCTGGATTTCAGTTCAGCTTGATAGTTAAGTGGTTACGTTTCTTTGACCCAATTAATTTTCTATACTCTCGCCATCTCTTGGCCTGACATTTAATTTACTGAAAACAGTCTTTTGTTCAGTAATGCGAATTTTGATAGTGTTTTGTCTTTCTTTAAGTTTGTGTTATATCCAGTGATTCATTTGTGGTTATAATATTCAATAAATATCCTGATGATGGGAGCGATGCACACTCCCGAAACGTCAATTTCTAATCGTCTTTCTTTTACAACCAGAAACCTAATTATTAGTTTATTCCAATTGTACTTATTTAATCTCTTAGAATTTAGTATGTTTTTAATTCTCGATTAGCTCCAGTGAGACCTTTTAATTAACGTTGACTTGAGGATGCCTGCTCCGAATTAATAACTCCTTAATAAAAATTGAACACAAAGGTGTGAATAAGCAGAACCAAATAGGTGCAGATAGCCAATAAAGTTTAGGTATTCCCAAAGGATATGGCAGGATATGCTTAAAGACTAGTAAAGAACAATTTAGGATATTTATAATCCATCACTGAACTGTTTTATGATGAAAAGAACTATATGGAACATAATATGAAAAAGCACAAGAATTTTATTTTCACCAATGTCAACGATTGGTCTATATCAATCACAAACTCTAGAGGAACTTTCGTCCTTAATGTCGTTTAAAACTTTTTACTTTAAATTAAATTAAGTTCAATAATATACAGCAGCTTAGAATGTTGTTTTTGTCTCTAAAGTGTCTAATATAAACTCACATGTAAACCATCTACAAATTGATGTTCCATCAGTCTGTAGTTACTGAACTTTAGCAGTTACATGTATCATTAAATGGCTAGTAGCTAGCAATAAATTATGTTTGTTTAATCACTAATCACTCCAGTTTTCGTTACATATCGTTCTATTTTGATCTTATGGAAGTGCGTAGTCTTCTGTTTTTGTAAGAAAACTATCTCAAGACTGCTGTTCCATTTAAACCACAACAGTGATTTATTAAATCATTCATTTATATAGTCCTTGTAAGGAAAAACATTGTTGAGATTAATAAAAACTGTATACAACTTCAATTTCTTTAACTTTTATTTTACTTAACTTGTACTTTCGTGGTGGCTTATTTTAATCCATAGTGAATGATTTATGAAGTCCAGATGTGGTCTATAAAACACCCAGCAAAATCGAGACTCCAGGGTCATTTGAATGGATAGTACTCCCTCTCTGACTGACCATTCACTTGTTTTACACAATCTAGGGTTCCTCGCCGCCGACCGAGCTACCGGTTGCACAAAGATGATTTGGGTAACCAGAACTCCAAGCCCAGAAATGGGCTTGGTAAGTCCCACGCCCAGACATTAGCTCCTTTCCCTCTAGCCTGTCATGCGGACTGTGCTCAGATGCCTCCCAGGCAGGCGGAAGAGCGCAGCCAGCACTGGGTGCACACCCCTCACGGGGCTACAGCGCCCATTTAAGGTTAGACATACCGCTGCCTAAGACAACCGCCTGAGACACATGAAAATTCTTTTATACTACCCAGATAAAGAAGCAATAAGCGCCTAGGTGCTGGGCAGCAAATACTCCGTCCAGGTAAACCTGGACGACTCGCATCTTCTGCTGGTCTGCTGTTAGGTGACTAGTACTGGCAACCCCAGACGGGAGAGGGATAAATAATAAGAGGATGTGGAGGAGTGCGAGAGGAGAACAGTGTCATTGAGAAACTTTTGTTGTGGTGAAAATAGAGAGTGATAGCGAACTGAAACATTAAAAGTGGAACATTGAACTAAATCAAATAAAAAAGACAAGGTTATATGTATAATTATTCATGTAAACATGTATTAATGCACATTGTGCGAATTTTTAAATATTATTAAATAAAACACGACATATTCGCCCTTCTTGACTTGAAAATATCCCCGATCAAGAAGAAATGTCAGGCAAGGTTATCGTTCTAACGTTCATTTTATCCTGTTAAGCTAAATATTACCGATTGATCCACTCTCTATTGCATATAAGTGTCAGCTTATTGATTTTTATGAAGAATTCACAATATAATATATTTATCGCCATTTTAACGAAGAAATTACTGATATTTTCAGTTCTTCACCAATTATTACATTTTTAGTCGTTTATAAAGTTAAGTCATATTTTATTTTTAGAAATCTTGATCATGTGTTGGGACATATTTTTGAAATCCAGCCACAAGGTACTTGAAATTAATTTAAGTGCTTATGGTACATAGAGCTGAACCGGGCAGTTTTATCTTTCCAGGAAAGAGAGAACCCGAAAAAAAAAACGCTTGTTCACGAGGTTCACCCAACCGAGATTCCACCTTAGATCTTCAGATAGGAAAAGTACCACTAACCTTAGCTCTACAAACGAGAGCTAATGGAAGTTAACTTCGTTTACATGTGCAACTCAATTTGCCGCTGAAAATTTTGAAGTGACAAAATTTTGTAGAGTTTGCACCCTTAAAAACATGTTAGTTTTCAGGGCATGCTCTCCATGATAAAGATTTGCTATTGCCTCCTACAGCTGTTTCGAGATAATCCAAGTATTTTAACATAGTTGCAATTACATACAGGTTTTGGGCATTATACAGTTTATTCTGTAAATTCTGCCAACGCGAACTAGTGTATTTTAAATAGGATACTCTCAGTTTCATATATTCTCGCAAATGTGCCTAAATACACAAAGCTACGAGTAATTGGTGAAGAGAGGAATTTATGGAAGATCTTTATTTACAGTAACTGTAATATGTTTTCAAATTACACTTCCTAGTAGTTAAGGAAGCATTAAAATACTTGTCACACATGGCAATATTCTGCAGCTAATGTAACAAACAGAAAGTATGTGAGCAAATATGTTCGCTTCTAAATTCAATACTCTCGCATGAAAGCTGTACGTATTTCGTTTAGAAGAGGCACGATTTAATTTACCGAGAGAAAATCCAATAACAAACAACGAACGATAAAACAAACACTGTAGGTACCTGGATGCTTTGAAATAACATTTCATGATATTTCGCGACATTGCCTGTTTGTTTTAACTACAGTTTTTGTGTTGCTAAATAAGGTCGGTTGTGTGTGGTTTCTGGATATACGGTGACACAATGTTACACCCTGCCTTCCAAAACTTGTATGCTTCTCCAGATTCATATAGTCGTATTCTTATACTGAACTCTGTGAATTTTTGTTCTCTCTGCTGCTTAAATAATGATTTAAAGTAGTTAATTCTATTTAAGAATAGATTTCTAGATCTCACTAGAAATAGGTATCTTGAGAAACCCTGAATAAGAGCTATGCATGTATACAGTGGTGAGGCGTGACTTTCAAAGCGAGGGAATCTCCAAGTAATAATTTTCTTTAAAGTAACGGAGAATAATGAGTTAACGAACTAAAGTGCTGTCACGAACGCATTGTTGAGGCCAGGCGGCGCGAGGGACGAGTTCAAAGAGACGGGCTGTGCGCTGCGGAGATAAAAGCTCGCCGAAATGGCGGGGAGGAGACGGATTTCTGGAGAGTACGTCTTTCTTCTAGCGCCGTCTTGATTGTTTGAGAACATTCCAGATAGTGCGTAAGCTATAAAAAAGGAGCCGGTGCCCGCCACTGGTAGACAGTCGATATTTGGAAACGTGTGCGCGGCCAACTGTACAAGTGAACTCTTTTGTGGTCGATGATTTTGCAGACGTAATTCTGCTACTGTAAAGGTTGACCAAAGCGTGCTTCTATGGAAATAAAGAGCAATTTTAGGTGTCTGTAACCTGGAATTTTAATTTAATGGACCTCAAAAGTCACAGAACTCTTCAGTACTCTTACTATTGTACAGTCACACGTAGACGCTTCTTCCATAGCAAGACTGGTCACGCTACAGGTAGGCATTCCTGTCTCCCCTCTTCACTGAGTTGTTCCAATTTTTCCCACAGCTGGCCCACACCGCGTGAATTGTTAATCTGATACTAAGAAAGTATGCAATTCACACACTACTGCTAATAACTTAAAACTTCTCAGGAATTTCCTGTTTATCACCAGTATATAGCAATTTACGACTAATATTGCTAATTAATATTACGTTGTATTTAAAAGCGCCACACAAAACAAAAAATGAGTTCTTCTGCACACACTAAGAGCCTTAAGGTGACAAAATCTATCAAGCGCTTCCTAACTACCGAAGATTTGCAATTGCTTTTGAAAACCTATGAAAGATGGTATTGAATGTCACGAACGCCTGAATACCCAAATATTCAGTGCTCAATGCGCTCGTGGAACCGGTCACTCAAACTTAAGTGGCTGACAAGTTGTCTGCAACACCACGGATGTTTGCGAATAACATGGCATGAAAGTCATATAAAGCATATTGTGACTTTGTGAGTTCGTAGAATTAAAAGTCCAATTTTCAGATTGACACTTTGGTCAATCCTGACTGTAACAGAAATACATCACATACACAATTACAATCTACAAGGTCGTTGACCACAACAAAGAGTTCACTTTCAAAACACACCAGTTCCAATTACAACTCTCGTTACGACTCCGTTTACGACTGCCCGACACACTAGCCACGGCTTCTTTTATATGACCAATTATGATTTCAGACGGTTGTAGAATGTTCTCTATTAATCAAGATGCCACTAGAATTTTCCATTTATCTAACTTTATTTGTTTCGGCAGACCTTTATCTCCGCGCTATCTTTATTCGTTTCAGTAAGCTATTTATCTCCGTGATACACTACCCGTCCCTTATCTCTCCACGCCGAACCTTTACTGCGCGTCGCCGCCAGTCGCAATAGTATATATATATAAATTTACGTCCTACAACGTTAACTCATATCTGACGATGAATGAAATGGGTGAAATGATGTTCAAATTAGTCCATGCTCCATGGAGCTTACAGCTACCCGACATTCGTCTATCACGTCAAGGGAAAACACCGAAAAAACCTTATCCAGGGAGCTGACCCTAACCGGGATTCGAACTCGGGACCTCTTGAACGTGAGGAAGACACGCTACTATCTACGCTACCGAGGCGGGCTATTTTTTTCTTTATGAAAAGCAAAACTGAAAACAAAATTTAGATTAAATATATTATTTTATATTTCAAGCCACTCAACTTTTGAGAATGCATACATATGACCAATTTGTACAAATATTTATTCACAAGTAATCATTTACCAACACAATATGTAGCTTCAATTTTCTGCAAATAATCTCTAAATAGCTATAACCGAGAAATAAAGAAAATAATCGAGAGCCTACTACAAAAGATCCTATGTTTTTATACGTATAATATGTGTGTTGGAATATGTTAAGTTAAACTGTTTTGTATTTACCAATCATTCTAAGACTATTCCCTGCTTGTTTGCATTGTCCAATGATTTACAAAATTATTTAGTTATACCTAAACGTTGATTTTTTTTTTTTTTTTTTTCCTTCTCAAGAGCTCTTGCAGAGTATGTAATATCAAGATTAATATAACCCTTGTTTTGAAACAACAGACTCAACTCACATTCTTCTCGGGCAACAAGCTAGTCAAAAGACGATTAGACATCGACGTTTCGGGAGTGTGCATCACTCCCATCATCAGGATATTTATATTTGTTCAGTAATGCGAATTTTGATAGTGTTTTGTTTTGTTTATATTGGTGTTCTATCCAGTGTTTCATTTGTGGTTATAACATTTTATAAATATCCTGATGATGGGAGAGATGCACACTCCCGAAACGTCGATGTCTAATCGTCTTTTAACCTGGCTTGTTGTCGGAGAAGAAATATTCGTCACCAGAAAGCTTCAGGTCTTATTCAACTTGGAGCTGTGTGCGACGACAAAATGTATAATCAAGCAAGTTCTAGAAACAGTTTTAGGAATAATAGGAAATCTTAAAAAGCAAATGTCTATTTCATGAATATTGTCACGAGGCCGCTCGTAAGCGAACGCCAAGAGAGAGGAAAGCGTGGGGTGAAAGAGACAGATAGCACCTAAGCCACGCCCAGAGAGAGAGAGAGAAAGAGAGCAACAGAGGGAGAAAGAGACGGAGATAATGTGGGTTTCGAGAAACCTCGAGAACAGCTGATCGTGTATAAATAAGAGTACGCTGGGAGCAGAGGAGGTGCAGAGAAGAGTCAGATGAGAGCTGCTAACGGTGCAGTGCGGACGTGCGGCAGATGGACTTCAAGGTTTCGTATGGTGTGTTACGTCATTCTGCTGATATCACAGTTGTACAAATATCCTTCTAAGGAAATAAAGAGCATTTCTGTACAATAGAAATATGATATCATCAATAATTCCTTTGCTCTAGCACTCTCTCTTTGAGCAGTGTCCTTTTATGGGAAATTCACAATCGCTTCGTTGACAAGGGGCATTCATTAACTGTGCAGCTCTACCATAGTTCTTAACATCGCATGGTAGTATTATGGTGTAATATGTAGCTGCAACATAGTATATGTTTCCTATATCAAGGCAACATTAGCAAACTTTACGAGCCCACAAAGTCACTATATCTATTAAAACAAATAAAAGCGACCCGTGGATGCGAGATCACTTAATAATATTTAATATTCTTTAGGTGTTAGGATGTACATAGTTAATGTAAAAATAATAAGCAGTCATACCTGAAGGCTGAAAAGTAAAGAGAGGGGACCATTTAAACAGAAGAAAACAGGAAGGCTATCTGGTTTAAAGGAGCGATATCAATAAAATCTTGGATATTATAAGACAAATATCAAAAAACAAAAATGATTATGCCTCTTAATTTGGTAGTTGTTAAGTGTGGTTTTAAGGCGAAAATATACTTTAGCATCCAAATACTCACCTGACGCGCTCGGGACCTTTTCTTCTTCTCAATGTTTTCGCATCTTGACCATAATCTCCCTTAAAAGACATTTCCACAATTTATCCTTTCATCTTGATGCTAGAAATATGATATCATCAATAATTCCTTTGCCCTAGCACTCTCTCTTTGAGCAGTGTCCTTTTATGGAAAATTCACAATCGCTTGGTTGACAAGGGGCATTCATTAACTGTGCAGCTCTACCATAGTTCTTAACATCGCATGGTAATGTTATGGTGTAATACGTAGCTGCAACATACATATATGTTTCCTATATCAAGGCAACATTAGCAAAACTATATTTTAAATTTCAAAGTTATCTGAGTACGTATAGCATTTCCAAAGCCAATTAATCTATATTTCAGCACTATGTATTTACTAAAACCCTATAACATTGATGTTTAAGTAATTTTATAATTGTACTGCCTTAGCGGTACCTATAACAGATAATGCATTGTTATTTACAGTTGCTACAGAAATCAATGCAGTTCTTAAGACATGCAAGGATATATTTTGGGTTTCTAGCTCCCTGCTCGTTCCTAATATGAAATAAAACGTGTTTGACAATAAATCAAACATAAAGGTGTAGATGTTCCCAGTATCAAGTAATTTACTAGAGTTTACACAAAGCTTTGTGTATAATGTACATAAACTCAGCACTTCATAACAACTCTTTTGTTTTACTTACCTTTTTCTACACTCAATATACTACCTATTAATACAACGAGCAAATGTTATGCAGCATAAAGCAGTCTAACTTCACAAACGGAGTTCAAACTGGGAACATCCTACATCAATACGTAGCCTACTTTGGCTACGCTGAGCTTGACGTACATGCTTCAATAATTGTGTTTGACCTGAAAGAATGGTAATAGCTTCATGCACTCGAGCAACCCGGTCCTCTTCTGTCGTTACAGAAGAAACATACATTATGGTCTTCATACTACCCCACACAAAATATCCAGTAGTGTCAGATCTGATGATCGTGCTGGCCATGAAACTGGCCCGCCTCTACCAATCCATTGCCTGCAGATTGTAATGTTGAGATGATTCCGCACATTTCTCCAAGCTGGAGCTGGAGCTCCGTCGTGTTGCAGCTACTACCTACCGACGTGCTCTAATAAGGTAGGCAAAATATTTCTAAGGAATACGAGGTAGATAAGTCCTGATGCGGATCAATGATACAATTATTCCAGCCCTTAGGTTGATACTAAACGTGTGTTGGTTACTTCGAACGATATGCGCACGTAGATTTTCGTCCGCTCAAACAGCACTTAGGACACCAGTTCTCTAACGTTGGCGTTCTACAGCATCCAAAACCGAACAAGGGGCCCCTGTTAGAAAAAGGATCAGTTGGCTGCCCTGCTACTAAGCGTTGTTGGTGTTTTTGATTCACCTTATATGTATATATTGTCGCCGAGGCATTGTTGAATCACCGCGACATGCCAGTGCCGGCGCGTGCAAAAGAGACAGAGCTACGCGAGCGCTTGGTGCTTGCCGTGAGAGGGATAGGGGCGGGGAGAGAAAGAAACAGAGATGTCTGGATAGTTCTCTCCTCTCGCTGCCTCGTGAAAGGCCGTGAAGCTTCGAAAATTTTCTGGAAAGAATGGGAGGTATAAATAGCACCACGGACGGATGAATGAGTCTGTTGTGAGCTGAAAGTTGAGAACTCACAAACGTATGCAGCCGTGTAGTGAATTATTTTGTTTGTTTACGTGTGGTGAAGCAACGAGAGACTGTTGGTGTATGTTACGTTATCCTGCTGCTGTCAGGGCTGTACAAAGTGTGTTTCTACTGGAAATAGAGCATTTTGAATTTCTGCAAACTAGACTTTTAATTTTACGAACCCATAAAGTCAATATATAACTAGATTAGTTATAGATTATACAACGGTTGGGCAGATCCAAGACACGCCGATTATCACAAATCTATTGTAGGCATCAATTCCCCAGTAAGAAGGTATGGAGTGAAACAAGCAAGAAAGGAATGGAGGCCAACAAAGATGTGACGAAGAGTCCAACAGTTACAGACTGAAAACCTGTCTCATTGCTGAAAGTGTCTGAAATTACAAGGGTCTATGAAGGACCAGTTTACCGTTTACCTAGCAGCTCTTTAGTAGCCATAGGTGTACTTCTTTGAAGAAGTAACTTCGCCACTCCTCCATTGCTATACCTCTAAAATGGAATGAAAAATAAAAGACGGACCGGAAATCATGGTAGAATTTTCAACAGATGTTATTTCTGCTCTTCATAAATATAAGATGTGTATATTTTATATTTTAAATTTCTCCACAATTTAAAATAACACAAAATATTATGTTTTACCCCAAGATAGACATACAGAATTATCCACAATACTTCTCTTCAGGTAGATTTTTATATTATCGTCACTCGCCGCTTCTGGCAATAAC
The DNA here is from genome assembly GCA_030765055.1 of Mantis religiosa. NCBI lineage: Eukaryota > Metazoa > Arthropoda > Insecta > Mantodea > Mantidae > Mantis > Mantis religiosa. Next base: position 153,269,682 of record CM060952.1, on the reverse strand, counting down.
CAAGTGATGGAAATCTGTGGTTCGATCGCCTCATTCTAGTCATGGAATGAGCGCGCACTCAATGCATGCGACAACTGCTGTTTCCTTATGTACTATTAATTGCTTGTTGAGATAACCCTAGGATCTCTCCCTGATAAGGTACCCTTTGTTGCGAATAAGGAATATAGAGTCTGAAATGTCCTCTAGCATTTTAACTAAAACTTGTATTTACCACAGCCAAGTATACGTAAAGGTGCAGGTTTCCTATTTTCGGCCTTAAAGCTGGAGGCTAGAGCCTCTTACAAACCTTCCTCTTTGGAAGGTTGGAAACGCAGAAACTATAATGTTTAAGTTGATATTTTTACTATATGCATTTCGAATTTAATTAAAATTAAATGAAGTCGGAAATCAAAATTTCAGGCGATCATAAACAGACTAAAATAATTATTATCAACAATGACATTATGGTAATAAAAATCAACAAAGCATTCCTTTTCTTTTATAAAATGTAGCACTTTTGGTATTTATTCAACAATTTGGTGTAGTTCACTAACATTCAAATAATATAATATAATAACTCCTACTGGCAGGCTTAATTAAAAAATTAGAAGCAAAGTACTACATATCTGATTCTGTATATACCATTTATTTTCATAAATGCAATTGGACACAGCTTAAATTCCTTCCAGAAAATTTGGTAACGCAACTCTGATAAGATTCTGCTTCTTTTAATACATACGTACCTTTCTTAAGTTAATTGATGGAAATTAAAAATTTCTTCACACTAGCCGTATATAGGCTAAGGTTTTTGATAGAGTCAACATGAAAAATGCAATGCTACGGCCGGTATTTGAACCACGGATATACTGGTTTTCGCACACTCGCCTTTACCCCTCGAGCTACCATGGCCAACGTGCCGTCCTGACTTTAAATTCTCCATTTAACTCACATATTTACCCGGAAGACAACTAGGGGCTCTCGTATTCGAGATACACCGTTTGTGACTTACTATCGTAAGTACCTAAATCCCAGGCTTTATAATTAAACTCTTATTATTTAAATTAATCCATGGAAATGAATCATTTCTTCACGCCAGCCGTATATAGGCTAAGTTTTTGATAGAGTCAACATAAAAAATTCATTGCCACGGCCGGAATTTGCACCACAGATCTACTGGTTTCCGTCCAGTCGCTCTTACCCCTTGTGCTACTATGGCCAATGTGCCATGCGTGAAGAAAGGCCGAATGTGAAGAAATGATTAATGTCCATCAATTAAATAATAAGAGTTTAATTATGAAGCCTGGGATTTAAATACTAAAATAGTAACTTGCCACAAACGGTGTATCTCGGGTACGAGAGCCATTAGTGGTCTACCGGGAAAGTACATATGAGTCAATTGGAGAATTTAATGTGAGGATGGCACGTTGCTCATGGTAGCTCAAGGGGTAAGAGCGACTGGACGGAAACCAGTAGATCAGTGGTTCAAATCCCGGCCGTGGCATTGAATTGTCAAGTTGACTCTATCTAACATACTTACCTATTTTGAGTATTCCAAAATTGCAAATTGGAATTTCAATAAGACCCAACTGACTACGCTACGGAGGGAATTCGGCACGGAGGTCTAATTTGGTCTGTTATACCTAAGCCCCCAGGTGGGCTATCCCCGGGAGGAAGTATGAGCCGAGAGGAGACAGAAGGCAGCAGTCCCAAGGAGCCACGAAAATGCAGATGGCGGGGTCCCCACACTTTACCAGTTCGAAACTCCCCGGCAGGCCAGTACAAGCGGCATCCCACTCTAATGAGGGACGGAAACGTCCCCACTAGACCGGGTTCTGAAACCGAAGATCGTCCTACCGGAAGAGGAAGTTTTTACCAAGAGGTTATCATCCTTCCGTGCAACTCCGAGACAACCGCCAACACTTCTACCCTGAAAGACACCACCAGATTAGAGATGATAATGGAGATGAAGTAGAGGGACATGAAATTATGGGAATATCATTAACTTACCCAACGTTCGCCTGAAAACCCAAGAAAACCCCCGAAAGAAAACCATGGATCAGATAGGTCGACCAGGGGAATCGAACCCGGACCTCTCGAATGCGGACCACAAACGAAACCGCCAGTCATTTCAATAGGACTGCAGATTTAAGGTTCACTGAATATCTCTTCTGTCAAACGAAAAACCCCAAGTGCTATGCGCAAAGGCAGCGTGAGTCAAAAATGAAGGGTGAATGTTATACTATATTTTATCTATTGATACACTGGTATAACACATGAATTTTCTTTAAGTAGTTCGAAAAATATTGACTTTTTTAATTTTTAAAAGACAAACAACAGAGAAACGTAGAAACGCAGGGGGAAAAAGATATATCGTTATTTTGGAGGTATTACTTGTGTTAAGTTCAAGACTTATCAGATGAAGACTGGACATCTTTTGTATATAGGTATATGAGCAAATCTCTGTTTTTCCACATATTACTAAGAAAAACCACTTATAGTGTAAACAATTAAGTGTTATTTAGCAAGTTGTTTCCGAGTAGTTGTCTTTAATTGCTTCCTCTCACTAGCCCTCTGAGGGCATTTACCAGAAGGTTAATTCAGACCCCAGATCTTCAATTCAGGGTCAGTTATTTTATTTTTTAGAATTTGGTTTTCCATGATCACTTAAAGTAAACATACCGAATTATTATAAATAAAATTATATTTATTCACTAGTTAATAAGACAAAAAAGTTAATTTTGTAGATCAATAGTGTTACTGTATCTTTCGACCGTATTTTCCTACAGCAATTTCTCAATATATAAATGTAGCTTTTATGTGTACACAACAAATATATTGGTAACATGTGTGTCTGCAACAATTGTGTATCTATTATATATTTTTGATAACATTGTGGGGAAAAAGTACACGCAAATGTATGTGGAGCCACATCTACACATAGTAGTAAACTGGTCTGAGGGTACATATTTCCAAAATTTAGTCAAATTAGAATGGATGAACCACAAGGCCTTTTAAACTTCATAAAACGTTCTGAATGGTTATGGATTTCTGATATATACGTTTCAAAGATTATAAATGCTTTTGAACTTCTGCTACTAAAATACAAAATTGGATTTATATTACTATTATCAGATTCCAAAGAGTTTATAGCTCGGAAGTTGAGCTACCAGTGGGTCATTTAGAATGTCTATATGGGACCTGGCTCGGCTCGCGGGCTTAGGTTTGAACAACCCTGGAATAGTGTAATATTTAAGGGGTATATGTATTTTATGGTAATACTTGTGGAAAAGTTAGATCTCCCCCATCCTCTACCCGTTGCTGGCATTTCAGTTTTACATAATATTTTTCAATGAATGATCAATTTTATACTGCCAGATGATATTTGCACCTGTCTTTGTTATTGGCAATGAACCAGGAAGTTGCATCTGCTGGCTCACCCATTTAAAATTCTTTGTTTGGAATGATTCAATGCAATTTTCCTGAATTATACGTTAGTGTTACAAAACACATGAAATTTCTCTCCTTTCCCCCTCACGAACAGCATTTTGAAGGACATTGTGTCCACGTGGAGCTCATAAAAGAGAAAGAATAAAAAAGTGTTATGCACCTTGACAGATCACCTACTGCGTCATTAAATTCGTACTTTTTTCCCCTCCCCTCCCCCGTTTTGGAGAGCGCCTGTTTGGCGAACCCGGCTGCCTATAAATGTCTTGTACGCAATAGGAAATGCCAGTGGATGATTAAAGAGAAGTTTGTGCCCCTTGGCCCCTCTCCTATCGTAAAAGTCCCCTCCTCTCTATGTGCAGCAGTGTTCGGAAAACAAAGAGCAACTGGTGTCCTTGGACGCCTAAACACTGTTAGTGTTCAGCACTTAGAGCTGAAATGTTCGGCGGAATTGCTTCCGAAAGAGTAGAGGCGCTAGGAGATTCTGGGTGCACTGCATTGACAGCTGCTCTCGATTGCTCTTTGATCGTGCTTCAACTCTTATCATGGCCATCAATTTCCATCGTTTCAATAAATTATGTGTTTTACATTGATGTTGCCATTCTTTCAACCTATACCATTGAATGAATAATTATTTTACGCATACTCTGTAAAGACATTCTATTTAACGAATTTCTTATCATCGGATGTAAAAATGTGATCGATACCTTCATTGTTTCTAGCGGAATGAAAATATTGCTAATAGGATTTTGATCTGTGATCCTAATTGTAAGATGCTGTAAGTGTACGCTTTCACAAAGAAAACAGAATTTTCCTTTTGTGTGTGTGTGTGTGTGTGTGTGTGTGTGTGTGTGTGTGTGTGTGTGTGTGTGTGTGTGTGTGTGTGTGTGTGTGAATAAACCTGGGTAGAATAGGACTGAAAAATTAATGTCAAGTTTTTGAGAAAAGGAATTATAGCTATCCTTAAGCTGTTTTTGGGCTAAGTTTGGGACGATAGAATCAACTGGAAAATGCATGCCATAGCTGGGTTTAAACCCGGATTCTCAACTGGGCTATCATAGCAACATATCGGCGAATGATGGGAATTTAATGAAAATGAATATATATCTCTAATATGAATATATAACAATATATAAATGTGGCCTCAACATCATATTTACCTTATCGTCCTGTTATGATCTATTCATTCCTCCCTGCAAGATTATCTAGAAATTTGTAGAACTCTATATTCTAAAGCTACTGTATTGCAGTAATTTCACTAGAGATCTTAAGTTGTCTGGAAAAATTTTAAGGTAAGGTAAAGGTACCCCACGCTAGGCCATACTGCCTCTATAGGGGCGACGGGTGGTTACATCAACCATCTATATAGACCACCCGCATACAAGGCCTGTGAGGTGGTCAGCTTCACGAGGCAGCCGCCTTCACCCCCAGGAATTATCCTGGTACTCATTTCTGTTGAGATGCTGAGTGATGTTATGTTGTGCTACAATACTAAAGTGTCTTAAAGATGTATTGTTGTCCATAATCATCACCGCTAGTACTTCACTAGATGGCAGTAGTGCCTCTTATCAGCATTTTTCATACTATCCAACAACAAAAATAGTTCGTGATGTTCGTGCTGAAATGATGAAGGCCATGGAGTGTAAAATTGCCCAAAACTCGATCTTCTTAATGCACAATTTCTTCTCGGGCAGCAAGCCAGGTGAACAGACGATTAGAAATCGACGTTCCGGAAGTGTGCATCGCTCCCATCATCAGGATAAAGCTCAAAATAAGCGCTTGTCAATACTGTACATAACAAGACACTAACTGAATAAAACTGTTCTCGGTGGGCTAAGAAATGTTACTGTATGGGTTTTATATATACCCACATAGACATTAAGCATTAAATCCCTAACTTTAACCTCAATGAAAATTTTAGCCTGTAAGCCGGGCCCCTTTGTACCGGCACCAGGCCATTAAACTGAAAAAAAAACTTGAAAAAAACCTGAAAACAAAATGAAGCACTGGATATAACAAAAACAAAGACAAAACACAATCAAAATTCGATTACTGAACAAAAGACTGTTTTTAGTAACTTAAATGTCTGTCAGGAGATGGCGTGAGTATATAAAATTAATTGGGTCGAAGAAACATAACCACTTAACTTGAGAATCAAGCTGTATTGATCTTTGCTTCTTAAATCGACGGATTTCAATTTTTATTTTTTTTAATTTACTGAAACCGGTCTTTTGTTCAGTAATGCGAATTTTGATAGTGTTTTGTCTTTGTCTATATTTGTGTCATATCCAGTGTTTCATTTGTGGTTATAGCATTTAATAAATATCCTGATGATAGGAGCGATGAACACTCCCGAAACGTCGATGTTTAATCGTCTTTTCACCTGACTTGCTGCCCGAGAAGAAATTGATCATATTCGTCGCCTGGAAAGCTTCAGGTTTTATTCCGGTCTTCTTAAATTTGACGTGGCTGATCACCCTTGAAATAGTTTGTAAGAAGGAAATAAGTATCAATCCTAGAGAGAAATTTGATACATACGCAACCATGACAGATTAAAAAACATCGTCCAGTACCACTCAATTTACCAAAAGTCCTATGATAGACTAAGAGTGAAGTATGTATTAGAAAAATAAATTCATGAATTTTCAAATGATTAATTTTGTATTTTCTCCGACTTGCTTTATCCCTTGAGAGCTCTGACTATTAAAATGAACCTACAATATGTCTAAATGTCCCTAAAACTCCGTGATACAACTTCGTCTGGATTTATATATAGAATGAAAATTTTGCTCCTTTTTAATTATTTTGAAGCAAGCACTTCGTTGCTTCTCTTGTTATGTTGCGCGTTTGTCCTATGGCCTTTAACATCCGTAAGAATTATATAAATGTTTAGCAGAACTGGTAGCTTATGGAAAACAAACGAAGTAAGTAAAACCTTTAAAAATACATTAAAAGGGAGATTTATTGTAAAACATAAACACCTAAATTCAAAGTTACATTCGTATTGAAAAGAAAAAGAGCGACATCTATCCAAAACAAATGTTATCATGGGAAGAAATATAAATAAATAAATAAATAAATAAATAAACAGAATATGAATATCGCCCGCCTTGGTATCGTAGATGGTAGCATGTCTACCTC